>PVKU01001845.1:0-164036 GCA_004027475.1 Anoura caudifer | reverse complement strand
AGATAGCCAACCTATCAGATGCATAGTTCAGAACACTGGTAATCAAGATACTCACAGAATTGGTTGAGTATGGCCGCAAAACAGAGGAAAAACTGAAGGCTATGAAAAGTGAAATTAAGGAAAATATACAGGGAACCAACAGTGAAGGGGAGGAAACTGGAACTCAGATCAACACTTTGGACCAGAAGGAAGAAATCAACATTCACCCAGAACAGAATGAAGAAACAAGAATTCAGAAAAATGAGAAGAGGCTTAAGAACTCCCAGGACAACTGTAAACATTCCAACATCCAAATCATAGGGGAAACAGAAGGAGAAGAGGAAGAGCAAGAAATTGAAAACTTCCTTGAAAATATAATGAAGGAGAACTTCCTAATCTGGCAAAGGAAATAGACTTCTAGGAAGTCCAGGAAGCTCAGAGAGTCCCAAAGAAGTTGGACCCAAGGAAGCATACACCAAGGTACATCATAATTTCATTAGCCAAGATTAAAGATAAGGAGAGAATCTTAAATACAGCAAAAGAAAAGAAGACAGTTATCTACAAATGAGTTCCCATAAGACTATCAGCTGATTTCTGAAATCATGAAAGGCAAGGACCTACATCCAAGATTGCTCTATCCAGTAAAGCTTTCATTTAGAATGGAAGGGAAGATAAAGTGCTTCCCAGATAAGGTCAGGTTAAAGGAGTTCATCATCACCAAGCCATTATTATGTGAAATGTTAAAGGGACTTATGTAAGAAAAAGAAATAAAAAATATGAAGAGTAAAATGACAACAAACTCACAACCATCAATAACCAAACCTTAAAAAAAAAAAAAAACTAAACAAACATCTAGAACAGGAACAGAATCACAGAAATGAAGATCACAGGGAGGGTTATCAACAGGAAGGGGGGAATGAGAGAAAATGTACAGGGAATAAGTAGCATAAATAGTAGGTACAAAATAGACAGGGGGAGGGTAAGAGTAGTATGGGAAATGCAGAAGGCAAAGAACTTATGTGTACAACCCATGGACATGAACTAAGGGGGGTGGGAAAGCAGGTGGAAGGTGGGGTGCAGGGCAGAAGGGAATAAAGGGGGGGAATGGGACAACTGTAATAGCATAATCAATAAAACATATTTTTAAAAAATTGCAGCCAATATAATCCCAATAATATCAACAATATTATTAAATATTAATAGTCTAAATAACACAATTAAAAATGAAGATTTTTAGACAAGATTAAAGAGCAAGAGTCAATTCTATGTTGTCTAAACTATTTGGAAATACTGACGTGCTAAAAATGAAAGAACGGAATCAGACCCACTTTTTGCACATGTGCACACACACGGAGTCTGCTTCTGCACGTATGAACTCATCACATTGTCTGCGCAGACAGCTTGCTCTTCCATGAGAACTTCAAGAACTTCACGTCAGTATGTTTATGTGTTTTACATGCTCCCTTCCGCCCTTTTGATTTTGTCATATATGTTATTGCCATAGACACTAAGCATCTCACATTTTTGTGATTTTTGTTGATTTAAACAAATGATAGCCTTTAGAGATTTAAAATATACATAAACATTAAAAAATTAATGTTCTTTATGCTTAGTTTGTACTGCTTTCTGAAACCGGGTTTCTTTCCAACTCCATTTGCTTTCAGCCTGTGATATTTCTTTCCATTTTTTGGTGTTGTTGGGGAGATACCTGCTGAAGGTTACAGCTTTCATATTTTTCTGTCTAAAGCATTTTTGTTTCAGTTTGAGTTTTGAAGGGTGTTCTACTGGATACAGGAATTTATGTTGACAGTATTTTTTTTCTATCAACACTTTAAAGACATTCTCTTTTCTTCGGGATTCCATTGTTTCTGAAAGAAAGAAACAATGGTCATTTTTATTGCGATCCTTTGTGTGTAACACAGCAGTGGACAAAAGAAGGTTACAGTCATTTGTAGGGAGAAGACACGCAGGTCGTGACAATTACAGTGGCTTTATTAACTTACAAGAACAGCACGGTGGCGCGGCGGACCCACTTTTGCCCAGCCCTGTATGTCCTTACCCTCTGGCAGCTTTCAAAATTCCCTCTTCATCGGTGGTTTACAACAGCTTAACTGTAATTTGCCTGGTAGGGTGTTCTCCTCCTCTTCCTCCTTCTTTCTCTTCTTCATCATCTTTAACTGGCTGCAGTAACCTGACCTCCTTGGACTGTCGTGTGTTTTTGAAAACCTTCCCCATCGCTATCGCTTCAAGTCTTCCATCTGAGCCATTCTGGTCCCCTTTGAGAACTCCAGCTCCGCGCCGGCTGGACGTTTGACACAAGCTCAGATCGCTCCGTTCCCGTTTCCCACTTTTTCCCCATCTCAATGCTGCGACCATTCCTGCCTCTGCCGACACAATTGCTCACTGCATCCGGTCTCCTGATAAGGCTGTGAAAAGCATCCTCATTTCTGATACGTGTTTCATTATTAACATTCCCATTTCAATCTTTCTTTAGAGGTTGTGCATTCCCAATGCACTCACCTCTATAATCCACTTTATGAGATACTCTAACGCGTTCACCAAAATTGTTTTTAAGGTATCTGACAATTCCAACCTGTGGGTCGTTGTGGCATCTGGAGTTATTGGCTGATTTATACCTTGATGAAACAAAGCATATTTTCTTGATCTTCCATGTGATATTTACTTTTTGATTAAACACCAGATGTTATCTAATTTTGACTGCTTGTCTCCGATCTCTTCCTCATCCGTCCATGCTCTGAAGAAAGCAGTAAAGACATGCGTGTGCCCACCACGCTTAAGAGTGGTGTGGTTTTGCATTTTTGTCCTTTAGGGCCATGGTCCCCAACCATTTTGGGCAGTTTGGACCGGTTTTGTGGAGAACCTGGGGGGAGGGGAAAGAACGGATGAGGACACTGGAGGCAGAGCTCGGGTGAGCTTCACCCCCCACCCCGCACTCCTGCTGTGGATGGCATGGGGAGGTCAGATGGGGAGCGGAGCTCAGGCAAGCTTTTCCTGTAGCCAGGAGTTGGGGACCCCTGCTTTCGGTTACATTGTCATTTCAGCAACAAGATAGGCTCAAGAAACTATGATTTGGTAGATTATCTGGCCTGTCCTCCTTGTTAGGGTGGCAGCGACAGCCCCGTGAACGTCTGCATCCTACGTGGAAGCAGATGCCCCACTCTGCTTTTACGTGGGACGGTGGCAACGTCCACGGTGGTGTGCGACAGTGTCAGGACTGGCCCCTTCGGGAGTCCCGTGGTGCTGTGGGCTTCGGGGGTCAGCTCGGTGACAGCAGCACAGGTAGAAGGGGCAGCCCGCAGCCTCGGTGGCATGTGCTCGCTCAGGGACGCTGCATCAACCAGCCTCCCCTTTTGTCCCTTTAGCCGGTGAGGAGTCCGTGGCCCTGCAGCTCCTTCTCTGTGGGTAATACTATACCACGTCCCTGATGGGAAGCTCATTGTCGGAACACCTGGCCCAGCCAACAGAGTCACCGCCTCAAAGATGGGGTCCCGGGACTGGCTACGTGACCTGATACAATTCGAAAGCGACAATGACTTTTTCACCAGCATGAAAGATCTCGTTTGCCTACCACATGCATGGGCACAGTTGCCACTTAGATCGTCACCAGTGGTTGTCTGGGAGGAAGTCCTGTGATGGCCTCATGGTGGTGGAAGTAACAACTAGGAGCCGTGAGGACAGAGTGTCCGGTTTTCAAGATGGAAAGAGTTTTGGAGATTGGATGTACAGCAGTGTGAATGTACTTAACACTACTGAACAGCATACTTAAAAAGGGTTGAAATGATCAATTCTATATCATGTGCATCTTGCCACACGAAAAAAAAAATCCATGAACTTGTTGGTTGGTTCCAACTACGCAGAAGTTTGACAGAAAGAAGGTAACGATCTCAGGCCTTAACGATCTCAGATTGCAGTGTGGCCAGGGAGTCAGGGCAGTTTCTCTGAGAAGCCTGATTACTGTTGTACCAGCAGGGCTTATGTAGCTTGAAATTAGGGCAGTCGTTGATGCTGAACATTGCGGAATTATAATACTTGAATTTGCAGGCTATCCGGTAACGGTCAACCACAGGGCTCTGACCACAGCTCCCTGTCAGAGGGAAGGGGATCGTGGCGTCACTCCTGATGAAGCCGATGCTCACCGTGATGAAACATTACTTGGTCTACGTGATCAGAAAAACTTGAGAAGTGAGGAGCCCAAATCTAGTCTGAGCGCAACAGAAAGAAGCAAAGCCTTTCACACCCAAACCCAAAGCCCCTTGCATGACGAGCATGCTGGCTTCCCTTCAGGTTTTGTAGGAAAAATCTTGCTCCACCACAAGTATAGCTCACAAATCTTCCTCCATGCCTTCTCATTCCCCTAGGTGAAATAACCTTGCAAAATCACAAGGGAAATAACTAACAATTTTGGATATTATTACACACGGGCTCCAAGGTGATGCTGGGAGCCCATCCAAACTCCTGGGAATCCAAAATGTCACTCCGTGCAACACGGGAGTTTAAAGAAGTCATAAAATCATTGCATTTGGTCTAAATCCTTCTCACATTGAGCCCGCTCAGTACACAGGTGCCCTGTGGTCACATGACCGACTCTTGAAGCAAAGCTGAGGTAGACATGCTCCCCAGCTGGGAAAACTGCCACCTGGGTTTTTTGGCCTATGAAATAAAGACTATTATGGTATAAAGAGCCAATTAGAAGCTTCTGGAATTAACTCCAGCCAGAACAAAAAAGCGCAAGCAATACCACATCCCTAAGGGGTTTGCAGGTATTCGTGTTACAGTGAAATACTTGAGAGATGACGGGTCATGATTTCCATGACAGCCAACAGTGCCACTCATTGATTCACTCATTAATTCACTCATTCACTAGTTCCCTCCATTCACTCATTCGGTCTTCGCAGTCACGAGTGACCACCTGGGGAATCAGTGTGGATGTTTGGTGAGCAGGAATTGCAGCAGCGATACACCTGGCCTCTCAGTAAGGCAAACGTGGGTCCAAGAAGAGCCCGGAGGGGATCCTGAAGACCTGAGTGAGCTGCACGAGCAGGGAGCTCATCCTCTGATGGCACCCCCTCTTGCTCATTCCACCGTGCCCCCCAACTCCGCTCACAGACAGATGCCCAGGAGCCCCCTGCAGCCAGCTCAGGAAGGAAGAGCGCCCTTGAGCTTGGTTCCCCAGCGAGTCCTCGTGGTCTGTTAAGTGCCTGTGGCATCCCAGCCCCACACGTGGATGGGCCTGAGAGAAGGCACTTAAAGGAAAGCCTCCAGGTGGAAAAAGCATCCAGTGGCACACGAGGCACCTCACTGCCTGGACTGAAGGGTGGCCAGAGAGGGGGGTCTGTACTGATTCACAGTGGATGGCTAACTCTTTGGACAAGTGTACATGAACCTGATGGAGAACTGGGTGACCAGAACATCTCGGTAAGAGACCTGGAGGTGGGCTCTCAGAACAGGTATGATGTGTGACGATCTTCAGGGACCTCCCCCCCAAGGGCTCCAGAAAGCGGACTCGGACATCAGGAAGACACAGTGGTGTCCTGCGATGGCCCTTGTCTCCATGCCCCCCCCCCCCGGTGTATGCTGAGCTTACGTAGAAAATGGCCGTGAGGGCAGGAAGGGGAGGTCGCTGGCGCCTCAGCAATGTGGGCTCCCTCCACCAGGGCCCAGCTGCCTGGGGACCGCTGACGGCCCCACCTGCAGTGTTGAAGCCAGGTGAGCCCTCAGCGTGGCGATGCTCCTGGGAGGAGCAGCCGGCTGACTGGCGGAAGGCGGATTGCCCCGGACCTTCCATTGCAGCGTGTTCTCCTTATCGGAGCACACGCTTCCCCGGGACATGGGAGTGGCTCCCCCCAACCCCTCTTGCAGTAACATCCCACAGTCCACTCCAAAAGACCGCATTCTTTTTTCAGCAAAGATGTTGCAATGGGCTCCCACCTGCAGAATTCACTGTTGGGGTGTTGTTGTTGTTTTTTGGGGTTTTTTTTCCCCACATCCAAAAGTTGCTTCCCTTCTACAAGTTTGGAATAGCCTGTTAAGGAGCTAGCTGGAGCACCAACTAGGAGACACACTGTGTAAGTTAGGAAGGTTGCATTCAAATATGTGACGTATTCTTTGAACAAGCAACCCATATACGGTGCCCTATTAGTTTTCTATTGTAGAGCAAATGGCTACAAACTTAGCAGCTTCAAGCATCACTCCTTTGTCAGCTCGCAGGTCCCGTGGGTCCGGAGTGTGGACGTGGCCGCGCCGGATCCCCTGCTCAGGGTCCCACCAGGCTGCAGTCCAGGCGTGGGCTGGGCCTGGGGCCTCTCATCTGCAGCTCAGGGCCCTTGCTCCTCCCAGACCCTGTGGTCCGCAGGCTGCGTCCACCTTCCTGCGTCTGTGGAAGTCATGCAGACTTGCTTCCGCCGGCCTGGCAGGAGAGAACAGCCCTGCCTTCTAGGCCTTCTGTAAAAGACTCACCTGATGAGGTCAGGCCTGCCCACAGGCATTTGATTAACTCGAAGTCTTTGTTTAGGGGCTTTAATTCTCTAAGCAGAAGTCCCTTCACCTTTGCACGGAATGGAACCTCATCCTGGGAGCTGAGTCTCAGGGGGTCACAGGCTCCACCCACTCTCCAGGGGAGGCTCTTCTGCAGGGGGGCCCCACCTGAGAGTCCCTAAGCCGCTTAGAACGCAGTCTGGCTAGTCCGGGAATTTTAGCTCCCTGAGAGGTAGGGAGCAGCGGCAGGAGCGTGTCCAGTAGGTTTCTGCTCCGTGGCAGAGTGTGGCTCCGGCAGCAGTTCTGGGGGAACCAGCCCCCAGGTCCTGCGGAGTGACCTTCAGGCGTGTGAGCCACTCTCTCTGGCTCTTTGCCCTCCGGATTTTCCAACCCTTTCGTCCTTGATTTTCTGCGTTACATCCCCTTCCGTATGATGTATCTAGGGTGGCTTCTGAGTTCTGCCTGAACTTTGAAAGAGTGCGATTTGTTTATAACGTAGGCCTAATAAGTTTCAGCTTCCTCCTGCTCGAGAAACTGAGATTTGTTATCTTTTCTAGGAGGTAAATGTCTGCATTTAATACACACATATTGCCTTGTAGCGTGTAATGACAATAGTGTAGAAATCTACTGGATTGTACCAAGAACTAACGCAGTGCGAGTATCGGACTCAGTCTAAACACCTCTCAGCACAGACCTTTATAGGAGGCTGGGGGTTTTCAGCTGGTGACAGACTCTGAAATCACGCAGACTGGAACGGCAGAGCACCCTCGAACTCTGGGAACTAGGTCACTGAGCCCGTCCCTTATCTTGCACGTCAATGGACAGAATCGGCGGTAGATACTTATGCAAGCACGTGCACACGCCCCTTCACATTCGTATACTCCCGCTAACTAAATGATCCGGGGTATCTTCACACAAATGGCACACAGGAACTTTTTTTTTTCCAGTATAGCCTGTGTTCCCAATCGCCTCGGCTGGGATGCCGCCTCAGCAGGATCGGGAATGGTGGCAGGAGGAGCCCCCCCCCGCCCCGGCAGAGCCAACTGTCGGGACGCTGAGCACAGCGGGCCGCATGTTATTGAGGCCATCCATTCACACGGCGAAGATGAGTCCTGACATGGAAGCGCCTTCTCCGCCTAAAACCACATGTTCGGAAATTCAGATGAGTCGATCTCATGCCCCTGCTATGAGGTCTTCACTATATCTTTATCTAAGCAAAACACGTTTTTCCTAAGAACGCATTAGCTTGGGAGCTGGTGTGTTGTGTCATTTTGTGAGTAAACAGAGGAGGAGCTGGAACTGCGGCCAAATGAAGCCAACAGACAGCTGCCTTTGGTGGCTTCGATTATCTTGCGTTCCCTATAATATTGTCACCTCAGACCGAGATGGCTCCGGCCACATCTCATTACGAGGCACACGCTTCCGTAATTTTCTCACAAGGAAACAGCCCAAAGCCAGCAATGGATTTCCCTTTTTTCTTCCCTGCCAAAAATGTCACGTCATCCTAAGCAAGCCTCGCAAGTTCAAGTCGTCTCAGAAGAAATCAACTCAAAAACAAGAAGAATGGGTTGGGGAGGAAATGGGGCAAACTGACCCAGGTAGGTGTTGGTAAGTCAGCCCGAGAAACAAGGCGGTCAGAGGCTGCATTCAGGGCGGAAAATCCGTCCCCAGCCTCGCCTGGTCTCCCTTACACCGACACGCCGATGAGATGGCATTTCCCGCCCCACGCAGGCGCTCTCCCGAGGCAGGGTACTTTCTCACCCATGAACCTGAGCCAGTAGCAGGCACAGAAACCGTGCCTTTGTCTTGGGGGGGGGAGGGCTGTGACTTCCACCGACTGAATCACAGCTTTGTGAGGCGAATCCATTTTTGCAACATCTTCTCAAGGGATACTTGTTTCAAATTAAACAATGGTATTCCCCTGGAGAGGTTCAAATTTCTGATAATAATAAAAAAGCCCCAATTCCCCCTTGTATATTTAAGAGTTCCTCATTAGTGAAAATGACCAGTATCAGCCCAGAGCCCCTGCTTGACCGCTGCAAGGGTCGGTCCAGGCACACAGGACATATGGACAGCGCAAGAGGGCTGCAGACGGCACTCTCACCCCTGCCCGCTCCTCGGGGCTGTCCCTGAGTCCCCTCGGACCAGCAGGCATGTGCACGCACCGATCTGAACGCCGGAGTCCACCCGCTGGACCGCGGCAGCCTGCTGGCAGGTGGACAGTGTCAAAAGGGTTAGCACTCTTCCGGGGCTCCGAGGAATTGAGAGCACCAAAGCTCCATCAGTTAAAGACCGAGAGCCCTCATCCTGCCTGGGCCATCTCCAGCCCGGCATCTGGGGCTGCCTCATCTCCAGTTGGTTTGACTTGGTACCTTTCCTAAAACCGAGGGCCAGGTGCCCAGCCAGCTCTGCCAAGCCAAAAGGCATTTTCATTTTGGATGGAGATTAGCAATTCCAATTTCATTTTAAATCTTGCAGAATCATGTATAAACATAACCTGATTTACAGCAAAGCTAGCTGATTCTGACAATAGTTCTCTGCTTCTCGTAAAAATCCAATAAATGTTGATTGATTTTTAAAAATACATATCATTAACTCTTCTACTAATGATGGTTGGATGATCAATTTTAGGTCTAACTGGAGGACACACCAATTTTACGAGACTGAGTAAAATATTACCAAGATGATTCAAGTAAAAGAGTCAATTACCATAAGTCACAATTCCTCAAGCCCCAAATTACATCGAGGTGGACACACTCATTCCGTAGAACCAGTGTCAATAAGTCTCTGTCCGCGGGCGTAGTAATCACATGCAGAGATTGATCTTCCAACACCACCTTCTAAACTCCATGAAGGGGAAGCTCAGGGCTTTTGAAATTGCTTAGCCTTTGTAATCTTTAATTCAAAAGCAGAACCTCGGTCTCCACTATCTCGAGGAATTGGTGAATCTAAATGAGCGCAAGTACCAAACCGGTGTATTGACCTTTCTTGTTCCGAGACTTCAAATCAATAAACCCTCTGAATCTAATAGTTTCAGTAATAGAACTGCTCAATGGTTCACCCGCAGAAATAAGGATGCATGTAGTTACAGTCCAGAGCAGCTCAAAGATAATCAGATCAACACCGTTCATCTTCCTGGGGATTGCCTGAAAAAGACAAGAGAATAAACAAAAGGGCGAAGACAAACACCAAGCTTAGTTAGTGAAACCTTCTGTGTTTGCATAGGGTTCCAATGCACACACATAGAACACAGCACGCGATGATTTCCAACAATTTATCTCCCTTTTTACCCCCCTCATACTGACTTTAGTTAAGGAGAAGACAGAGTTAACCGAACATCTTTTCAATGCATGCGTGTATTTTACGTCTCGGACGGAAACCACCACGCTGTATAAACCCAGGAGCAGCGCGAATCGGGAAGTCTTTCTGAACGCCATCCCTGAAGTTGGGCGGCACATGACCCATCACCGCTTCAATGCAAGAGGTAAGTAAAAAAGAAGGAAATAACCCTAAAACCAGCACTCTCTTATTTTTTAATTTATAGAATGCCAAGATTTGCCTGAATTCTCTGAATGTATATAAAAAACAAATAAATCTAGGGATTTTTAGTAAATGAGACCATTTCATTTAAATTCAAGATAAAACATCGAAGAGCCTTTGTTTACATTTACCACTGCCTTGTCATTAAGAATATTTAACAAGAGAATCTTTGTAACTATTACCAACTAGTAACTCTCAGTCTAGAAAAAATAATTTAAAAAATTACAACCTATAGTTTTTTTTTTTAGTCTAAATGTAAAATATTTAGGAGTAAAATAATGGTTTACAGGCATTTTGTGATTCTCCTGTTTGTTTAACGACAGACAGCTTTAAAACAATTAGATAAAATTGGCCACAATTATATAAGACATGAGAGGGGTAGCCCTGGCTGGTGTAGCTGAGTGGATTGAGCGTGGGCATGTGAACCAAGGGAACGCGGTTTGATTCCCAGTCAGGGCACATGCCTGGGTTGCAGGCCAGTTCCCAGCAGGGGGCGCACGAGAGGCAACCATGCATTGATGTTTCTCTCCCTCTCTCCTTCCCTTCCCCTCTAAAGATAAATAAATAAAATGTTTAAAAAATAATAAAACTTTTTTTATAAAAAAAGAAATGAGAGGGGTAAATTAGAATTATTTTGGGGTTGCAAGGCACTTGCACCCCGAGAATGGCACAAGTGCTGTCCAAAAGCAGATTACCGTTAGCTGTGAATGTGTACGACAGCAGTGGGGCAACCTCTAAAATGTTACAAAAGAAGTAGAACTGCTATGCTAAGAAAGGAGGAACAAGAAATCACATAAAATACTCAATTAAAACCACAAAATGCAAAAAAAAAAAAGTGGAAGACAAAAATAGGAACAAAGAAAGAGGGCAAAGAACAGAAAACAATAACAAACATAATAGATGTTAATCCAACTCTGTCAATAATCACTTTAAACATCAAGGGTCTAAATTCACCAATCAGAGTCACAGGGATTATCAAGAGTGAATTAAAAAAAAACAAGACCCAACTATGTGTTACAAGAAACCCACATTACATGTAAATAAAGATACAGATTAAAGTAAAGGAACAGAGAACTAGACCATGCTAACACTAATCAAAAGAAAGCAGAACTAGCTGAATTATTTTCCCAGAGATCAGACTTCAGAGCAAGAGAAGTTATCATGAATAAAAACGGTCATTATATAATGACAAAGGGGCCAATTATCTGAGAATACATAGCAACCTTTAACATGTATGAATCTAACAACAGAGCAAAAAAATATAGAGAGTAAAAACTGAAAACCTGCGAGGGGAAAGAGGTGAACCCACTGTTATATTTGAGCCCTGCACACACCTCTGTCAGAAATGGGCAGGGCCAGCAGCCAGAAAATCTGCGAGGATGTAGCTGAACTCAGTTAATTTCATCAAACAGCTGGATACAGTTGATATCTATACACTACGTCATCCAGCAAGAGCAGAACACGTATCCTACTCAAGCTCATAACAAGCACTCACTAAGACAGAACACATTCTGGTTCATAGATGCACCACAAAATATTCACCAAAAAAAAAAAAAATCACACAATGTCTGCTCTTGGACTACACTGGAATCAAACCACAAAGAATGGTGCTTGGGATATTCCAAAATACTTGGAGATCAAATAACATATGTTTATATAACACATTGGGTCAGAGAAGAAATCTCAAGAAAGATTAAAACACTTTTTTTAAAATATACTTTACTGATTATGCTATTACAGTTGTCCCATTTTTTCTCCTCTTTAATCGCCTCCACCCTGTAACCCCCCCACCACCATCATTCCCCCACCTTAGTTCATATCCGTGGGTCATACATAGAAGTTCTTTGGTTTCTCCATTTCCCATACTGTTCTTACCCTCCCCCTGCCTGTTTTGTACTTACCATTTATGCTTCTTATTTCCTGTAGTTTTTCCCCTGTTCTCCCCCCACCCCCTCCCCACTGATAACCCTCCCTGTGATCTCCATTTCTGTGATTCTGTTCCTGTTCTAGTTGTTTGCTTAGTTCATTTTTGGTTTGTTGGTTTGTTTGTTTTTAGGTTCAGTTATTGATAGTTGTGAGTTTGTTGTCATTTTACTATTCACAGTTTTGATCTTCTTTTTCTTAGATAAGTCCCCTTTAACATTTCATATAATAAGAGCTTGGTGATGATGAACTCCTTTAACTTGACATTACCTGAGAGGCAATTTATCTGCCCTTGCATTCTAAATGACAGCTTTGCTAGATAGAGTAATCTTGGAGGTAGGTCCTTGACTTTCATGACTTTGAATACTTCTTTCCAGCCCCTTCTTGCCTACAAGTTTTCTTTTGAGAAATCAGCTGAGAGTTTTATGGGAACTCCTTTATAGGTGACTGTTTCTTTTCTCTTGCTGCTTTTAAGATTCTCTCCTTATCTTTAATCTTGGCTAATATAATCAAGATGTGCCTTGGCGCATGCTTCCTTGGGCCTAACTTCTTTGGGACTCTCTGAGCTTCCTGGACTTCCTGGAAGTCTATTTCCTTTGCCAGATCGGGGAAGTTCTCCTTCATTATTTGTTCAAATAAGTTTTCAATTTCTTGCTCTTCCTCTTCTCCTTCTGTCACCCCTATGATTTGGATGTTTAACATTTAAAATTATCCTGGAGATTCCTAAACCTCTCCTCATTTTTTTTTTTGAATTCTTGTTTCTTCATTCTGTTCTGGTTGAATATTTATTTCTTCCTTCTGCTACAAACCATTGATTTGAGTCCCAGTTTCCTTCCCATCACTGCTGGTTCTCTGTATATTTTCCTTTATTTCACTTTTCATAGCCTTCAGTTTTTCCTCTATTTTGCAACCATACTCAACCATTTCTATGAGCATCCTGATTACCAGTGTTTTCAACTGTGTGTCTGATAGGTTGGCTATCTCTTCATCACTTAGTTGTATTTTTTCTGGAGCTTTGATCTGTTCTTTCATCTGGGCCATTTTGTGTGTGTGTGTGTCAGTGCACCTGTTATGTAGTAAGGGGCGGAGCCTTAGGTGTTTGCCGGGGCAGGGCAACCCACATCACTGCATTGTGTTGCTGTACGTGGTGGAGGGGTCAGAGAGGGAACAATGCAGCTTGTTCAGGTCTTGCTGGCTTTCATGTGATTTTTGGGGGACTCTCTCAGCTTCCTGGACTTCCTGGAAGTCTATTTCTTTTTCCAGATTAGGGGATTTCTCCTACACTATATTTTCAAATAAATTTTGCATTTCTTGCTCTACTTCTCTTTCTGGCACCCCTATGGTTTGGATGTTTAACATTTAAAATTATCCTGAAGATTCCTAAGCTTCTCCTCCTTTCTTTGAATTCTTGCTTCTTTATTCTGTTCTAGTTGAATGTTTATTTCTTTCTTCTGCTCCAAACCATTGCTTTGAGTCTCGGCTTCCTTCTCTTCACTGTTGGGTCTTCTTCAGTCACTTTCCCTGCTTCCCACAAGCAAATTGGGCCCTTCTGGTGCTGATTACTCAGTGGGAGGGTCTGTGTACATTCTAGGATCCTGTGGGTCTCTCCAACGAACTCACCTGTGAGGCTGGGAATTTCTCCCACCACCTCAATCCCCACAGGTTTTTTCAGTTAGTGGTTTCGAAGCTTTTTTCCCCCATGCTGGAACCCTGGGTTGCTCCATCCGTCTCACTCCCCAGTTGTTCCTCCTGGTTTATCCGCACTCAAATGTGGGACCGCCTGCTCTGCCAGCCACCACCCACCCTGGTCCTCCAGTGCTGCCTCGCCACATCCTCTCTGCCTGGCTGCCCATCTCCGCCCCTCCTACAGGTCTGTATGAATATTTCTTCTTTAACTTCTTGGTTCTCAGACTTCCATACATTTCAATTTTCTGTCAGTTCTGGTGGTTTTTTGTTTTTAAGTTTGTTGTTCTCCTTTTGGTTGTGCGAGGAGGCTCAGTGTGTCTACCTACGCCTCCATCTTGGGCAGAAGTCCTCCCAGCTCTGTAGATTAAAACACTTTTAACTAAATAATTATAAAAATACAACAGTTTAAAATGTGCGGATTGCAGCAAAAGCTGTGCATGCAAGGAAATGTATACTATTGATTGTACATACTAGAAAAGATAAAGATATAAAATAAAAAGTCTAAGCTTCTACCTTAAGCAACTAGGGAAACTAAAGCAAATTAAATTCAAGGTAGGCATGAAAAAGAAAAAGAAAAATTAGAGCAGAAATTAATGTAATTAAAAACAGAAAATCAAAAGAAAATGAACAAAACCCAAAATTTGTTCTTTGAAAAGTTTAATGTAATTAATAAGCCACTGGCCAGGATAGTTAAGAAAAAGAGAGAGAGAAAAAGAGAAGACACAAATTACTAATATCACAAATTTAAAAAAGGCATTAATACAGATCATATACACACAGAAAGCACAGGAATGTCATGCCCACAAATGTGGTAACCCAGATGAAATGAACCAATGGCTTAGAAGACAAAATCTGCCAGAATTCACCCCAAAAGAAATATACTATTTGAACAAACCTATATCTATTTAAAAAAAGGAAGCTCCAGACCCCAGTGGGTTCACTGGTGAATTGTACCAAACATTTAAGAAAAAATTATACCACATTTTCTGCAACCTCCTTCAAAAATATAAAAGCAGACGGAATGCTTTCTTACTCATTCTATCGGGCCAGCACCACAATAACCTGAAAACCAGACTAGCATTACTGAACACAAAATTATAGGCTGATGTCATTCATGAATATAGATGCAAAACCTTCCAAAAATATTAGCAAATTGAACCCAGCAATGTATGAAAAGAATTGTCCTCCACAGCCAAGTGGGATGTATTTGGTATGCAAGTCTGGTTCAGCATTTGAAAATCAGTGTGACCCATATTACCAACAAGCTAAAGAAGAAAAATCACATAATCTTTTATATATATATATATATATATATATATATATGCAGAAAAGGCATTGGACGAAATCCAACACCCCCTGATGATGATGGTGATGATGGTGATGATGATGATGGTAGATTTTAGCAAACTGGGAACAGAGGGGAGCTTCCTCAAACAGACAAAGAGCATCTGTCCAGGCAGCAGCCCCTCCACCGCCCCCCTTGCTTCTGCCTTTGGCCTCCATCCAACAATCAGGCTGTGACAGCCAGTGGGCTGACGTCCGTCCCTTATTCCCACCCCCCAACGAAGTCCCATCTCACTCCAAGTGAAGTCCAAGTCCATGCAGCAGACAAGGCCTGCAGGATGTGCCCCCTTTTTACTTGACCCCGCTCATTCCCCTGCCCCCGGGCACCGAAGCCACTGCTGCGCGTCGGCCGCTGTGTCCCTGACGCCTGTTCCAGAGCGGCCTTCCCAGGGCCTCCTTCCGCAGCCGCTCTGACCCCGCCTTTGCGCGTCTCAGTATCCAACATCCTGGAGATAGTAAAATCGTGTTTTGCGATAGCCCGTCTCCCCCACTAGGGGTAGGAGCCCCACTAGGACTGGGATGGTAGAGAATTTCCCCCAGGGCACAGAATCAGGGTTTAAACAAGGAACTACCCCACCAGCGGCCATAGATTCTCCACAAGGCCCGCCCAGAATAGGTGCTGGAAGGCTGTGGGCCAGTGAGTGCTCTGCTCACTAGCTCCGGTCCTTTAACTCCTGTCTGCTCCGGAGCTGGGGCTCCGGTTAGCCTGTCCGCGTTTCACATCGTCGCAGTGCTGCGGGGGACACCCACGACCGGTCTGCTGGGCCCGAGCTCCCTGGGTGCTGAGAATCCACGTTTGAGTCTGTGGACAGTGTTGGGGTTTGGACCCTGCAGGGCACGCGCTGTCTGGGTGGGGCCCTGGGAATGCTCCGCCTGGGGGCAGGGTGCGGGGAGGTCCCTGGTGCCCCCTAGTGGCTGAGTGAGCACTGCGATCCACACGCCTGCCTCCAGGGAGGGCTCTGGACCTCCTTCAAGGCGTGGAAGATGACTGGCCCCGTCAGGGCAGGAAAACAGAGGAGACGCCTCCTCTACACGCTGTCTTTCCCCTTCTTTCCAGGACGAAGCCCTTGGACCGGTAGGGCTGCAAGATTCCAGGAGCCTCAGGCTTGCAGGGTGTCCGACCTTTTGGTGCCTCTGGGCCACATTGGAAGAAGAAAATTGTCTTGGGCCACACATGAAGTACATTGCAACATGTAATAAAAAAATCTCATAATGTTTTAAGTAAATTTACGATTCTGTGTTGGGCTGCACAGCCATCCAGGGATGTGTGCGGCCCGCGGGCCACAGGTTGGCCACCCCTGCATTGCAGTCAGAACTGTACCTTGGATCTCAGTCTTTTACGTGAGCGAGCAACAAACTCCCGAATCAGGGTTCGCTTTTGCAATGGCTGTTATCACCGTGACACATTTTCTTAGGCGCTCTTGTGTTGGCAATCCCCAACTCTGTTTAAAATGTCTTGCTCTCTTCCAGAGATGGAAAAGTGTAAGGCAAAGACTCACAGCCCCCAAATACCTCCCCTGCACACACACACACACACGCAGGCACACCCACACAGCTGGCTTTGCCTAGAGAGGACTCCCAAGTGACTGTTAACAGAACAGTCTGCTCTGTTGACTTTCTGCTCCCAGTTGACCTTCATCTCTGCCTGCCCAGGTAGGTGTTACACAATGTTCTTTGGGTATTGATACTGATAGTAACTTTTTAAAAAAAAACGACAATGGTTAGTACCCTATTAAATCCTAATACAGAATTATTAGTGTTAAACGGAGATTCCTGTACAATGTTTTGTGAAGAGATAAAAGAAAATCTGAAAACTTGAGAGTCATTGACAAGAAGTCTGGGAGGAAGGGGAGCCAGAACGAGATGGCGAAGGTCTCCACGTGCTGGGACAGAAGGTGTGGACTTGGTATCAGGTACCCGTGCACCAACCTGTTTAAATGCTCTCCATTTCAGCGCCACATCTCAGAGAAACGTTCCCTGACCACCAGCTAACAGGCACCTCCGCCCTCCGACCGACGGCTCTTCCCCCCGCACACCCTGCCTTTCCCGCCCGTTCTCTCCACCGCCGTTGCCCGTGCCTACGACCAAGCCGATTACACGGCCAAGGGTGGGCGTTCGATAAGTAGCTGCTGAACGAGTGAAGTGTGGGGTGCTTGTCACAAGTCTGCGTCACCCCAGGCTTGTGGGTAGAAGCTTTGTTCCGAGTGGCAAATAATGTCATCTACCTTAAAGCTGGAAATTCACTCCCAAACACTCGGCGAAGTGGCCTTCCGGGGGCCATGCTCTGCTTCGTGTGCACAGTTCGTTTTTCTACACCTGGGGACGATCACACACAGTGAAGGCCGGGTGTCCTGCTCACGTAAGCGGACGGGAACCAGCCTGCCCCGGGCCTGGACGGTGTGCTGGACATCAGGGGTACAAGGGCACATCTTCAAACTGCCCCGGGGAAAGCTCATTATTGAGCACGCTAATTAATAAGGTTTTTCAAGTTCTGCGTGCCCACACTGATTAGGTTCACTTACAACCTCCAAAGTAGTTTCATTCTGCCAACAGACACTGGCATTGAAAATTCTTATTTTGGGGAGTGGGAAAAAGTGCTTCTGATTCTATAATGTCATTTGAACACGAAATGAACACATTAACCTAAAAATTCTGCATCGTTCTCCAAGTCCCTTTTTTGAGCCAAGGTGCATATTTACAAAATGGTAAATTGCTTAAGGAATTGAATCAGAAGAGAAGCAATCTCAGACAATGCTGAGAGAAATAGGAAGACATCGTAATAGGTCTTTTTCTCCAGAGTGTTCGGTTGAGGGCGTTAGGTCTTCTGACTCTCTTATCGCAGGTAAAATTTATCCCCGGTCATTAGAGATGGAAATAAAGCCATTCAAGTTGTGCGCGTCAGACCTGAAGCGTCAGACACCAGGGCGTCTCTGTTGACGGAGGCTCGCGGGGAGTGCAACTGCACCGTGACCTTGGCGGCAGCAAATCCGCCAGGGGATCAAGTCCATTATGATTTCAACGCCAATTTCACCGCCCAGGAGGCCCAGCTTATTGGCTTCAGCCCGGTGGTATCACGAGGCTCCGGCTCTGAGTTTCCTCTGCTTATTCCGAGGCCACCGAGTTCAGGCAAGATGATTCATTACGACCAGCTCCTGAGACACTGACTCATAAATGAGAATGCCAATATTATCAGTTGAGAATGCGGACGATCGATGGAGAAGAGTGGGTATCGATAGAATCCTTTTCTAGAGTTCAGGTCGCACACACACAAAAAATTTTTTTTTGGCCACACTCTTTGTTTTACTTAGTTCATCTATTATTATAGTCTCTTAGGTAATTTTCCCAGGAATTAAGGGCACTGAAATTACCTGGCCTATTTCTGTGATATGAAGCAGCTATTAGCAAGATCAAAGACAGTGTTAATTAAGCACAAGGTGTATTCATCCCCATAAAGTTACTAGACCATTAGCTGAAATTGCAGCCTAATCCAGTCTGTATATAAAAAAAATGAATAAAAATCAGCTTATAGTACATAGTTCACAAAAATGATGCAGTCAATATAAATGTTTATTCTTCCCTGTAAAAAAGTATCCTTTTGTCTGACTCACGAATATATCTTTACAATAATGATTTCTTTTTAAATAGGTTACATTGTCTCTCACATAGGGTGTAGGCAATTCTGCTAACCATGCCCCATGTGTATCAAGAAATTACTCAAGAAAATGGTACGTATTTGTTTGAGAAGCTGAGAGTCATTAGCCTCAGATGCCATTATCAATTAAAAGATGAACACTGGTAGGCACGAATTTCCTGACCTTAGCACTAAATGGATCTCCCGCGTGACAAGAAACCTGGTTCTGCTTAACTCTAAGCCTGTAAGCATTGACTTTTCTTCATGAGTTATGTTGCGTTGTGAAGTCTGGAGGTGCATCTTCAATGCGGGGCAAATTAAGATGTTAGCAGCGCCAAGCAGATTTGATCGGTCGGAAAGCATAAAAAGGGATTATTTTAGAGGTGGCTCGGTGAGCAGCTGCAAATGACGCAGCTGGGTGCTTTCTCCTGGAGACCGTTCTGCGAACTATTGGACATGTTTCAAAATGCAAAATAGTGGCGTTGTCATAAGGTGAAAATACTAAAAATAAGTCATTGAAATTCTTCAGGTTAGTCACTAGGCCAGTGATACTTGCTAAGCGTCTTACATACAGAATATACTCATGTGTAGGAGTGGTAGCCGGTCGTAGCTGTTAAGTGACCACATTGGTATCGCCCCCACTTCGTGGGCAGGGAGGCTGGGGGATTCGACAGCTTCGTTTACAAGGTGGGTCAGCGGCAGGGTCAGGATCTACTCCGTTCCCTCGTGCACCGGAAGAGAGACAAGAATTAAGAGGGATGCGAGAGACCAGGTGAAAAGCTTTACGACTGTGAACTTAACCACAGAGCCACATGTTTGAGAAATGAAATAACAAAACACGCTGGACATGAATAGAAAGTCTAGATAGCCTTTGATCAATGAAAGGAATCAAATTAATGAATTATTAGGGACCTTTTTACAATGAAAACTCTAGGTCTAGATTATTTCATTGATAAATTAATTCAAAGGTTAAAAAGTAAATACTACCACGCTTCAGAAATTAGAGGAGGAAACTCACACCAATTTATTTTATTAGTCTTGCATTAACTAAAACAAACCAGAAAAAGAAGTAATAACAAATTAAATTTATAGATTAATATCCTTTGTGAACATTGACAAAAATAACAAATATTAACGCATGAAATCTAGAAATATATAAAAGGGACAAAGGTGGCAAATTAAGTTTTATTCCTGATTGTATAAATATAAATATAAATAGTAATTTACCATAGTAGCAGAAAATGAGATTAACTATATATTTTATCAATTAAAGTATTTTTTTAATTTGATAATTTTCAACTCTAATTCTATTTAAAGCTCTCAGCAAACAAAAATAAAACTTCCTCAAATTAACAAAAAGTATCTGAAAAAAATGGTTAACATGGACTCCGCAGGAAAAACAGCGCTTCGTCCGTAAGGTCGGGAACAAGGAAAGGATGTCTCTGCCACCATTTCTGCCCCCGTGTCCTGGAAGTCCTAGCCAGTGAAAGAAACAATAACGATAAAAATGTGTGTCCACAAAAAAGGAATGTAGAAGAATATTCATAGCAGTTTTATTCATTATATCCAAAATCTGGACAAAGTCCAAATGTCCATCAACAGCAGAATGGATCGAACCATGGTGACCTAAAACGGAGCGAAGGACTGACCCTCCCGAGTGAATTTCCGAGTACGTACTAAGGCAGGAGAAGCCGCACACTGGGGGACGTGGCATAAGGCCCTATGTACACAAGGTTCCTGAACAGGAAAATTAATCGATGGTGGTAACAATCAGAACACGTACGGCCACTTGGGCAAGAATTAAAGGAAAGGGTGAACCTTCTAGAAGACAGGAAAGACTCTGTACTTTGGTGAGCATGTCAGCTACATGGGTGTGCACATTTGTGAAAACTCACCCATCTGTACTCTGAAGGCCTGTGCATTTTCCAATGTGGAAATTTACCTCGAAAAATTAACAAGAACTGTTGGCAAAAATTGAAGCCTCATTAGTAGTGTAGGTTCTAGGTATGGGTTCTGAGACATTCTGTGAAATACATTATAGGGCTTGAAAAAGTGAATAATTATGATGCAGGTTTAAGAAAATAAAAGCACAGAACCGAAGTGGCGGGGCGGAAGCCCCGAGCCCATCCCACGGCAGCGCCCGGGTGCAGGCGCAGGTGGTGCCCGGCACTGGGCGGAGGAAGCTGTGCGCCCCCGCGCTGCGCCCGGCCTCGTCGGGAGCGCTGCAGCTGGCAAGAGGCTCTCTGACCTCTGCTGCTCTGTTTTCCAGGCCTCGCGCTACCGAAACGCCTCTCTGCTCCCGAGCCTTGGCTTTCTGGCTGAGCTTCCCAAGAACACAGAAACGGCCCAAGGGTAAAGACGTATTTGGGGAGGGGTTTCTGTTGCCACTCAAAGGTAAGGGGGTGCTACAATATTCGTGGTGAGAATGTCCCCGAAGCCGTGAGGCCCCCTCATCGCTGGATTCTGACGGGATGGGGCTGGGGGACTGGAGAGGACAGCAATAAGGACCACCGTGAAACCGGGGAAAAGCGGTGAGGGGCTCGAAATGCAGGAGCACAGTGAGATCGTGGGCGTCAGGGCCGCGATAGGCTGACCGACCATGGAGGACTGAGTCACACTGACTCATAGTTAGAAGGTGGTAGAACCCTCCTGGGCTGGTTTATTTCAATGGAAGTGACACATCAGGGGAGTAGAAATGCACCTGCCCAGTAAAGCTGGGATTCGATGCAGACAGAAGCGACATTTAAGGGCTGACGTCTGCAGGAAGTTGGGATCCCTGGGACCTGACGGTTCGTTTTGGCCTCATCAACGTACCTTTAATTTCTCTCACTTGACCTTAAAAATATGCCAAGTGCTCAAATGCTTTTTCAACTTGTATAGCAGTATAGATAAATAAATTGTGGGAATAAATGTAATCAATACAAAATTAGGCAACTTTAACACTTGGTTTAAAAAAAACAGTAACTAAGTCACAGATACAAATAATCTGAATTTGCTTTTTATTACATGAGAGAAAAGAGAATCAAACTATGAAGATGAATTATTATCAGAGAAGCCAAGTGTCAGATGTGGATTTAAGACACACACCTCAGAAAAAAATAGTGAAAGCCCTCTCATTTTAGATATCTACTTAAAGATACTTAGTTCCTCACTTAAAAAAATTAAATGGAGTTTAATGTCAGGTGGCATTAGGTCACCTGAGTGCTTTACTTCGGAAGAAACCGTGCCGTTGCCTCGAGAGCGTCTGGAAGTGCCAGTGACCTCCCCTCTGATGTGACCTTGCGTCTCACCAGCCCTCTGTCTTTGTGGACCTGCCGCCTTACCTCTGGTTCCTCTGAACGTCTTCTCTGCCCCGCCTCGTAAACACCTGAAAATCTTCTGTTTCCGCTCTCAAGAACTAGCCACTAACACAGACTCACCGGCTTTCCAAGTGCTGAGTCTTCCCTGGGAGCCTGAACTCAGAATCCCAGACATGTTACTGTCATAGAAATTTCTGGTGGCAATCTTAACACACCCCCATGAAATGCAGAGCGCTGAGGGGAAATGACGTCAGGACACATTTTCCAAACTGCGTTCATTTTATAAAGTTACACAGATCGTTATACTGGCCATTTCAAGGTCTCATTCCCAAGCGAGGACGCTCCTTCACACAAAGTTGGCTGGATAAAGCAGATCAGTTCTACAGATGCAACCACCCCCCCCCCCCACGGCTCCCCAGTGGTACCGGGAAAGGGCACCTGGGGACCAGCGGAATCAGCACGGAGACCCCGGGGAGGGAGCTGGGCAGGGCTCGCCCACCACTCCCGGGCCTTCGGAAGCCTCCTGTCTCCCTCTGTGTCGCCCCTAGAACCCTATAACCATGCAGAGCAGACTGAAGACTAGACGCTTAGTGGCTGAGCCGCGTCGTGGCTACGTGGCTACCAAACGCTAACCACACGGGACCTCACGTCTCAGGAAACGGGGTCAACGACACTTCCCCAAAAGCCTGGTCACAGATCTTCCAAAACTTCCAAAAATGGGCAGAGACTATCAGTTGCCATGGTGATGAGAGATAACAAGACGCTTCCTGCTAAAGAAGAACAGAATTGTTTCCAAAAGCAGGTGACTGTCACTTTCCTTCAGTAGGTTTTTTTTTTCCTTTTTCTGTCGAACAGCTTTGTTTCTCTAAAGTCATTCTGACCCCACAGGTAATTGTGGCTTTCACTCTGGCACCCTTTTTCCAACTTCATCTTCTGTAATAACTGTCATTTATTTAAGTGCTGGAAAATCAGGATGGCATGCCGTTCCTCCCTTGAAAGAACAAAATGTCCAAATAACTACAAAAAGTATGTTTTCAAAAAGATATCATAGAATCGTATACTTGAATCCTATATAATTTCAGTAGCGTCACCCCAACACATTTAATTAAAAAAGGCATCAACGTGCACTTGGCTGTGGGCTGATTGAGAGAAATGGTAAGAAGGTGCATTCTCTGCGGGTAATTTAAAATTTTAAAGAGTGTGCTTTTAATATCACCATGCCCCTGTAATTCTAAGAAATGCCAATGACAAAATATCCCTCTGCTCTGTGGCACGCCCCTCCCGTCACCCACCTGCCTGCCTTGGTCCAGCACCGTTTGTCTGGTTGATTTTCAGGTTGGTCCATACCAGGCAGGCAACGCTGGGCTAATCCAACGATCAGTAGTTATTGGTGGGTCCCAGGTTTGGGCACACAGTCCGAACAGGGTAAATCACAGTCCCTCCGTAAGACTGACCTGGGTGCTCTCAGCAGCAGGGTCTCTCTCTTGGAGCCCACGGCGCTGGAACTGCGTAAGCCGGGCCCTGCTGGCAGCTCCCGGTGCTGAGGGAACTGGCCTTGAGACCCAGCTGTCCTGGGGGGTGATAGAGCCAAAGCACAGGGGAGAAAGGTTCTCGATGACACATATAAAGCTAGAGATGTGGCCGTTTCTGGTATGGAAGCAAAGTCTTGTCTTTTAGATGTCAATTTTTGAATTCTGGTATTTGCAACCGAAAGTATCCTAACTGATAAACCATCGAGTATGAATACTCTATTTGTCCTGATAATGTAAAACATTAAATTCCATTATGCATCTGGCCTTCAGTTCAACTTTCTCTGCCCTATGAGGTGTCCTCGGTGCCTTCGAACAGGCCCCACGGGCCGCCGGTTCCTGAGCCTCCGCCGAGCCATCTGCGGGCTTACTCACAGTATCTCGGTGGGATCGCTACCATCCTCTCCTGCCTCTCTGCTCTAGAGGGCAATAGACGTTAAGGATTAAAATACCTGTAAAATGTATTTACAATGAAACAGATAGTCATTGCTCATACAACCGCTCAGTTGTAAATACAGCAGGTATTTTAACTCTTCCCTTGCACTTAATCTTCCTTGAAATTCTCTCCCCCTTTGGCCTCCATGATACCTCACCTGCTTCTCAAATGAAAACAGCATCAATCCCTTCTCTTTCTGAAATGCGTCCATTGCTCCCCAACGCGCCTTCAAGGAGAAAATGAAGACCTTCCTAGCTCAGGTCACACGTGTGATCGTGGTTATGTGTGGGTTGCTCTTCTGATCTGCACTTTCCCACCACAGCTGCCGAGTTCCTGAACCTTCGGGGTTCCTGCTTTCCCCGTTCACCACTGTGCCCAACCACTGGCATGGCTCCTCCCAAATATCATTCGGTTACCCGTGTAAGAGGTGAGTGAATGAAGCAAAACCGGTGTCCCACTTCCTCCCGCACACTGCTTTGCCTCTGCTTCCCCGGAACATGACACGCCCACATCAGCCCCTGTGCCCCCGCACACCCACCTCCCAGCCCTTACTGCACTCACTTCTTTTCCCTTTGACTCTGTGCTTTGTGCTAACCAGATGCCCCCACCACTGTCCCTACCTAACACCTTCTCTCTTTCCAGATTTGTCTTTAAGTCTCTCCTGACCTCTGATGGGAACTTCTGGAACCCTTTTCCTGTCGTTATCACAGTTTTGTAGGGTTCTGTCTGCCTCTCCTGTTGGGCAATGAGAACTCTGCGTGCAGGAACCGACCAGTTTCCTCCGTGTCTCCAACACAGTGAATCATCTTTCAGCCCAAAATCTAGGTTTTAACGTGAAATAGTTTGCAGACACCCAGAGACTAGGATTCTACATGTAAGTAAGGACAGCGTAGATCATTTCTGCTTCCTGCTCACATTCAATATTCTGAAATGGATGTGAGCTACATCATAAATCATAATTTGTTGAAGCTTCACTGTTCGCGACGTGTCACTGAGGTGCATGGATTGCAAGATTTCCACCATCACTACCTCCTTGTGCCCGAGCACTTGTGGAAGCCCCTCCCGGTGCAATATGGGTATCGACCAGGTGACTTGCTTTGAAAATGAAACAATAGCAGTCATGACAAAGGCAGAGACTTGAAAAGTGCCCGTGCATTGAGTCTTGCTAACTCATGCTGCTGGGGACCTTTCTGTCATCTTATCAAGAACCGTGGACTAACCTGATGGGGGAGGTAAGAGCCTTCAGACAGAAGAAACGAGCCAAGCAGCTGAGCATCCCACACGTGCTCCAGACCGGCCAGCCTGCTATCGGCCAGGCAGGAGTGAGGCCTCCCAGCTCTGCCAGGCCTGGCTGCGCCTGTGCGGAACAGAAGGGCCTCCCGGCTCACCCCCAGCATCAGGAGAAATAATAAGTGTTCACTGTTTCTAACCACTAAGTTAGAGATGGTTGGTTATTTAGTGAAAGTTAACTGATAAGAGTCACAAAACTTGAGTAATTGGGCTATGCCCATAAAATAGAAAATCAAACCAGAAAATTATTTGGTGGAAGTGATAAAACAGAATAAATATTTTCTCTAGGACAGAAATAGTCTTACACATGAAGTCTATGTCCTAGGTCTAAAATCCATCTGTTGACTCAATGAATATTTTCGAGCACTTACCCTATGTGCCTAGCACATATTTGTATATTCCATCATATAAAATATTTCAAACCAGTGCAGCTGATTGGTTGAGACTCATCTTCCAGCTTAGGATGGATCTCAGCTCTGCATGAGAATTAACCACAGAGGAACGGGGAAGAGGACAGTGAAGATAGAAATTATATTCAATGAAACTGCCCAATGATTTCTACACAAGCCCAGAAAGAAACACACAGAAAGAAAGCAAAGCATATTTTTACTTTCTTTACAATATAAAGAAAAACAAGAAACAACATGTGTGTTTTCACTTGCTAGCAACTTCAGGGAAAATGGAAGAATGAGGTGGATAACGTAGAAGAAACAGGCACAAGCGACATCTTCTCTAGCTGTCCTCAGGCACTCCATGGGGTGACATGACATCTGGAGTGAAAAGAAAGACAGCTTCTGTGATGTGTCTCCTGGTAAATGGAAAGTCAACGCATATGCGTGGCAAAACAATTTTTAAAATTATTGCCGGTCATCGTTTCAGTCTCGGAGTCCACCTGAAAACAGTGGGGCCCTCCCTTCTCCGCGGGTCTCAGCGCTCTGGCGTTGAGCGAGGCTTGTGCTTAAATTAATTGCGAGGGAGAAATTCAGGCTTGCGGCGCATAAAATTCAGGAAATGACCTGCTTTCCATCAGGGAAAGATGGAGCGCTGAACTGGAGGGGGAAGGGGAGATGAAAGTCATAAAAGGGCAGCAGTCATTGCAAAGTATGTAACTGAAGGGTGTGTCTCCCGGGGGAAGTGGCTTCCCAGGGAAGGATGAGCTGTGCCACACAGGCTCTGGGGCTAAGTGACAAGACCTCTTACACAATCAGATCAATGGGACAGTCGTTCAAGCAGGAATCCCACGTTGGCCTTATCATCACCATCATTTGACTTACGCAGAACCACGCTCTCCAGGGACTGGTCAGAAGTTGAAACGCTGCCTGTGCACGGTGAGATGTACGTGTTCTTGTGCCCCACACGCCCCTGCGTGTACTCACAAGGCTGTGCCCGTAAATGTGTAACCTATTTCATAGGCATTATTCATAGCATAAGTACAAATAGATTGAGGTATGCCTTGGATACAGTTCAGAATAGGCTCCTTTCAGCAAGTGTTTAAGGTGAGCGTTAGATCATCTTGTTTGATTAATTCAGGAAACAAACTATTGGTTCAGTACTCCTAAGGCACAAGCCTTGTGCTAATCCCAGGATGTGCAATGATGGATGAAAACAGAAGGTCTCTGCTCTAAGATAGCAGATAAATATCAACCAACCACAAAATACTGATGCAGAATTACCATGGTTATAATCGCTAAATTCAAAAAGGTGCAGGCATGCAAGGATGGTACAATATTCACAAATCAATTAACTTAATACACCACCTAAACAAAACAAAAGGCAAAATCACATGATCATATCAATAGATGCGGAAAAAGCATTTGATATAAGGTACAGCATCCATTTATGATAAAAAGAACACTCATCAAAGTGCAAATACAGGGAGCATTCCTCAACATAAGAAAGTCCATATATGAGAGACCTACAGCCAACATCACACTCAATGGACAAAAACTTAGAGCTTTCCCACTAAGATCAGGAACAAGAAAAGGATGCCCACTTTCACCACTCCTATTCAACATAGTACTGGAAGTCCTAGCCACAGCAATCAGACAAGAAAAGGAAATAAAAGGCATCCAAATTGGAAAGGAGGAAACAAAACTGTCACTGTTTGCAGATAACGTGATAGTGTACTTAGAAAATCCTATAGACTCCACCAAAAAACTATTCAACCTAGTACATGAATTTATTGAAAGAGCTGGATACAAAGTCAATACTCAGAAATCAAAGGCATTTTTGTACACCAACAATGAAACATCAGAAACAGAAATCATAAAACAAATCCCAATTTGATATAGCAACAAGAAAAATGAAGTACCTAGGAATAAACCTAACCAAGGAGGTAAAAGACCTATCCTCGGAAAACTATACCACACTGAAGAAGGAAATTAAAGAAGACACAAACACATGGAAGCATGTACCATGCTCATGGATTGGAAGAATTAATATCAAAATGGCCAAACTACCCAAAGCAATGTATAGATTCAATGAAATCCCTATTAAAGTACCAATGACATATTTCACAGACATAGAACAAGCATTTCAGAAATTTATATGGAACCATAAATGACCCCGAATAGCTGCAGCAATTGTGAGAAAGAAGAACAAAGCAGGAGGGACCACAATACCTGATACCAAACTGTATTACAAGGCCACTGTAATCAAAACAGCCTGGTACTGACACAAAAACAGGCACATAGACCATGGAACAGAACAGAGGCCAGAAATAAACCCAAGTCTCTACAGTCAATTGATATTTGACAAAGGGGGCAGAAGCATGAAATTGAGCAAAAATAGCCTGTTCAACAAATGGTCTTGGGAGATCCGGACAGCTACATGCAAAAGAAAAAAAAAATGAAGCTCAATTGCCAACTTACACCATACACAAAAATAAATTCAAGGTAGATAAAAGACTTAAATATAAGTCATAACACCATAAAAGTCCTAGAGGAAAACATTGGCAGGAAAATCTCAGACATTCCATGCAGCAACATCTTCATGGATATGTCCCCTAAAGCAAGGGACATAAAGGAAAGAATAAACAAATGGGACCTCATCAAATACAGAGCTTCTGCACAGCTAAAGAAAACAGCATTAAAATGAAAAGAGAGCCAACCATATGGGAAAACCTATTTGCCAATGACACCTGAGACAAGGGTTTGATCTCCAAAATATATAAAGAACTCACATGACTCCACTCCAGGAAGACAAACAACCCAATTAAAAAATGGGCAAAACACTTGAACAGACACTTCTCCAAGGAGGACATACAGAGGGCCCAGAGACATGAAAAGATGCTCAGAATCACTAGCCATCAGAGAGATGCAAATTAAAACCACAATGAGATATCACCTCACACTAGTCAGAATGGCCATCATAAACAAATCAACAAACAAGTGCTGGCGAGGTTGTGGAGAAAAGGGAACCCTAGTGCACTGTTGGTAGGAATGCAGACTGGTGCAGCCACTGTGGAAAACAGGATGGAGTTTCCTCAGAAAACTAAAAATGGATCTGCTTTTTGACCCAGCAATTCCACTGCTGGGATTATATACTAAGAACCCTGCAACACCAATCCAAAACAACCTATGCACCCCAATATTCATAGCAGCACAATTTACAATAGCCAGGTACTGGAAGCAACCTAGGTGCTCATCAACAAATGAATGGATCAAAAAACTATGGTACATTTACACAATGGAATTCTATGCAGCAGAGAGAAAGAAGGAGCTCCTACCCTTTGCAACAGCATGGATGGAACTGGAGAGCATTATGCTAAGTGAAATAAGCCAGGTGGTGAAAGACAAATACCATATGATCTCACCTTTAACTGGAACATAATCAACAACAGAAAAAAGCAAACAAAATATAACCAAAGTCATTGCAATTAGGAACAATCTAACAATAGCCAGAGGGGAGGGCGGAGGGGACGACGGGGAAGGGTTTTCAGGAACTACTATAAAGGACACATGGACAAAACCAAGGGGGAGGGTGGAAGCAAGGCGGGGAGGTGGGTTTGGAGGGGGTGGGGGGAAAGGTGGGGAGAAAATACAGACACTGTAATTGAACAACAATATAATAATTTAAATTAAAAAAAGAAAAGGGTATGAGGGAATGGATGAAGCGGTGCGGAGACTGGGAAGTACAGATAGGCAGTTCCAGAATCGCCATGGGATGTAAGTAAAGTACAGTTTAAGAAACGCAGTAGCCAAACAACCTACGCATGACCCATGGACAGGGGTTGCTAGGTAGGGGGGCAAAGGGGGAAAGTTGGGACAATAATAATAACATAATCAATAAAATGTAATTTTTAAAAAAGGAAAAAAAGGTGCCATCAACCTGCATAGAAGAACTTGATCTAATCGGGGAGACTGGATCAACAAAGACCTCCTCAAAGCCATTCTGAGACAGAACAAAGGGAAACTAAGTGAAACTGGGTGGAGGTGGGAGGAGGAAGGGCTCAGGGTGGGGAGGTGGCCTGTGGTGAAGGACAGGATGGAGCTTTCAAGGTCATAGAAGAAGGTCGCTGCTGTTCCCACCAAGCAGAAGGCGGAGGACAATGGGGATGAGAGTACAGAAGTGTGGAGGGGCCAGGCTGGGCAAGGCTTAGTAAGATGTATGGATACTTCTGGATGGTAGCCGCTGAGCTCTCTAAGCCAAAACTAACTCAAACAGATTTGCTTTCTAGAAGAACTCAGCGGCAGCGCAGGAGCAAGGCCAGTGCCAGGAAGCCAATTTGAACTAACTCAGAAACCATGTGGCATCATCAGTGTCTTTCCCTTTTATTTTTCTTTGAGCAATGGACCGCTGGGCAGAAAAATATCCAAACCCTGAGGCTCCAGAATATGCTTCGGGTTTTTACGTTTATTTGTGGGACTTATGCCGCCGTTTTTGTTGCTGAGAACTCAGACTCTCTGCCTGGTGTGGACGGAACGCCTGTGTTCCCCCTCCCCCCAAATTCGCATGTGGAAAGCCTGTGCCTTCCATGGTGGTATGACCAGGCTGAGCCTCTGGGAGGGAATTAGGGTTCGATGAGGTCATAAGGTCGAACCCCTCTTGTGTGGTGAGTCCCCTTCTAAGACTCTATTAGACCGCTTGCTTCCTTCTGGATTCCGCCACACAAGAATACAAGAAGTTGGCAGCCTACAGCCTGGAAGAGGGCTTTCCCTGGAACATGACCACGCTGGGCTGCTAGCCTTGGACTTCCAGCCCCCAGAATCTTGAGAAATAAACTTCTGTGGTTTCTAAACCACACAGTCTGTTATAGTTTGTTTTAGCAGCCCGAACCAACGCACACACCAACCTAATATCAAAGTACATTACGTCACCATTTTCCATACTATGTCCCACGGAGTAATGGCACACCGCAAAACGCATGCTCCACAAACATACCTCGGGTTACAAAACACTGAAAATCTGCATACGTACTCATCCTTTGTACATGATGTCTATGAAGGGTCTTTGACTAACGACACTCGTTGAACACCATTCAGTCCAACATCTACAAAACCTCCTTGATCCGAAGGCATTTATTGGTGTGTGTGTGTGTGTGTGTGTGTGTGTGTGTGTGTGTGTGTTGGAAACCTACTAGTATCTTTCTGGGACACAGAAAATAATTTTGAAAATAGGACCAGAATAATTTATTTCAGGTTCTGCAAGACTGTGATTCAAAGATGTGGTTGCCACTCTTTCATTCTTTGAACTTCTCCAGCAACATCACAGTCTTCCAAGCGACTCTTAAAATACGACAATTGAGGATCCACAGCTTCCCTTCAGGGTGGATGGTCTGACAATGTTTCACATTATTTCTCCAAATGCAGCGATTTCCTTTTTTTCTGAACAAAAACCACAGCTCACCTTTTCCGGGAGTGCCTTCTGGCCTGTAACACTTGCTCTCCTGCTGCCCCAGCACCTGCTAAGCTCCTGGCTGTGAGCTAACCTGCTTTATAGTGTATTTTCCAACAACAATATTGTTAAGGAATCCAATTCTTGAGTCTCAACCCAACTGACATCTCCAACTTTTTAAACTATATTTTAAAAATCTGAGAAGGAATTTAAAAAATCAAGACAAAAGAGAACAATCCAGTCACCAATTTTTCACCTTCTTAGAAACCAGAAAAAAATTTTAAAACACCTATTTTTTAATCAGTTTCTTCTGAGCTGCACAAATAGATCCACTGACATTATCTCTTTAATGCTCATAGGATTTCGCTGGAAAAAAAATTTCCCAGTAGAAATACATGCATATAAACTTGTTTTTAAATATAGTTTACAAAATATATTTACAAAAAACCTATTTTTCCTCCTAGCAATACGCTCTATTGACTGTTTTTACCCAGCAGTATAATGTAGTGACTATTGACTACGGTTTTCTCTGTTCCATTTCAGAAAGAACATAAATGAGGAACTAGCACGTGCAATGAGTGGAACTGAACCGAATTAAGAGAACACATTTGCACACACACAGTTCACACACAGGCCTGTATGCACGAGAGGCAAGTGTAGCCGGAACGCAGAGAGTGAGGGTGGAAACTCAGTAAGAGCTTATGGAGTTGAACCGGGGCTCTGTCGCGTTATAGCCAGTTGGGTTTGTAACCAGGGAGGCGACAGAACCAGACTTGCAGAGAACAGCCGTTCTGCTTTCTGGGTGGTGAGCGCACCGGGGATCAGGGGACCTGAGCTGGAGTGTGAGTTAGAGGTGCAGCGGAGCTGTTGCGTCTGGAAGCGGGGTGCTTCTCTGAGCCCCTCTCTGTGCACCACCCAGGCGGGCAGAGCCACGCAGCCATGCAGGTCTGGAAAACCCGTCTGTGAGGGAAATGGAGATATGAGAGAAATCAGCCCGAAGCAGCCGTTCAGCATTATTGCTGTGAAAGAGATCGCCAACGACCACACAGTGTACAGCTGAAGAAGAAAGCCTGAGACAGAGGCGGGAGTTGGCTATGTCTACGGGACAGACGGATGAGGTGGTCACCGTGAGGAAGGTCTGGGAGGACGGACAAGAGAAGGAGGAAAAACAAGCCAGGGCACCATGGAAACCAGGAGGAGGCATTTCAGAATAAGAGCTGGGGCCTCCGTCAGACTTCTGGGGAAGGTAAGGGAAAACACTGGCATTCAGACCTCAGGTCGGGGGTCTGAGAGCTGGAACGGGACGTGGAGTGAGGCAGGAGTAGGGCTTTGGGAGGATGTAACGCAGCTCTCTGAAGGACTTCAACTAAAAGGAAAACCGGTGGAGCAGCAGTGACGAAGATTCAGAGTCAAGAGTGTAAGATGCTAGGGACATGTTAATGTAAATTGTGTATTTATGTTAGTCCATCTCTGATAACAGTTACTCGTCACTGCGGAAAGGCTGGATAACGTGGGGGGAAAGGCAGGGAAGGCTGAGCGCATCATTGCCCAGGGGGCGGGGACAAGGCGGGCCTTGGATGTGGAGACAAATAAGAAAAGAAAAACGGTTTGCAGTGGGGAGGCCCCTTTTTAAATGTGCTGGTCAGAAATTGAAGGATTTCCAAAATGGAAAGCTTGTTACATTTTCTCCGTGCAATGTGAAGCAAGTGGAAAATGAGTTTCAAAAGAGTGAAAAAATTTTGAAATATGTTCTCTGGACAATAGGACTAAAATATTGTCCGTAAAAGGCCCTACAATTGCCAGAGTCCCAGGCCCGGTTGGAAGTGCAGGTCAGGAGATCAGATGCAACCAGAGCCTTCCTGGGCGAGGCGCTGGGAGAGGGAGGGGAGGGTGCCGGCCCTGGAAGCATGAGCAAGACAGCCAGGGCAGCAAGATGACGGGTTTGAAGAATCAGTGAAAGGGGTCGGGACTGAAGGTTTTGAAAGTTCAGATGGGCAACTGTACCAGAGGCCGGGGAGCCTGAAAATTAAGTGAGAGCACAAAACGTCATGCGTGAGGGAGTCTGGGAAGCCAGAGGGTGGAGTCGAGGGTAGCTGAGAAGCCCTCCGACCGGTGGCAGAAATAAGGCGGAAGGGAAGTGTCGAGGTTGCCCCCAGCACCTGTAAGGAATGGTGTGTCTATTCCTGGAGATCTGTGATGAGGAAGAGTAGGAAACCCAACTTTTCCATGGCACATGCCTTGGAAAGGTTGAGTTTCCTTATGCGTGTCTTTGGTGGTGGTTTCGTTTGACTTTACAGTTTTCGTTCGTTTATTTAATACAAGCCAGAGGAGTAACCGTCTGAAAGTGGAAACTGGGCTGAAGGCAAACGTCCAGCTCCCCTTCTGAGCCTTCTGAGAGGTGTAGGTGACGTGTAGGGAGCAACCCACGGGACAGGGCCACCGTGGCAGAGCCGAGGCCAGTGACCGAAGGAGACATTAAGTCAAACCCAGCTCTGCAGCGTTTGGGCAGAGAGGGTCCGTTGGGACGGAGCAAGGCGGTGGCACGTTGAAGAAGGCGCAGGGAAGCAGAAAGTTCGGGAACGGAAACCCAGGGGTCAGCAGAGTGCTGCTGGGCTGACTGGTGAGATGTTGGTACAAGCAGGTGGGATCAGCGGACAGCGAGCTTGCCGATATTGTTCCGAGTCACCCCAGTGGGAGTCACAGAAGGGCTGTTCAGTCCCCGGAGAGGCCAGCTGAAGTCTGGACTGCTGGCCCTCCTCCGACGGCCCGTGCCAGCCAGCAAGCCCAGACCGAACTCTGGGGACCCTCGCAGCTCCGGCCTCCAGAGACAGGGCAATGGCGTCTTTGCATGCAGATGCATCAGTTGGTTCTTCTTCTGATTTCTTAACTTAAACAAAATTACTACCATATCCCTTCTTCTGAGGACAGGCACCTTCTTCTGAGGATGGGTCCTGGGTGTTTAGCAGCGCCCAGGACCAACACAAATTGACACATCGGGACTGGTTACGCAACATTGCGAATGTGTTTAACACTACAGAGCAGTACACTTCCACATAATTTAACACGGCAGATTCTGTTAGGCAGCTCTTAGCACAATTACAAACTTTACGAAGAAAGGAAGTAGGTGAGAAAAGGGCAGGGAGGAGGGAGGCCCAGCCGCCACCCATGAAACCCCCCCGCCTGGGTGATTGAGCCATCGGTTGGACCGGACAGGGAAGTAGTCGCATCTTTTTTAAGAAGAGCGGTGGGTTTGGAGGGTTTGACAGATGATTAGCTCGCTGGAAGCAAGAATCCCACCATGGGAGCCATGGAGACAGAGACGAATGTGTGAAGCACGCATGCGCGAAGCCATGACGATGGAGAACTCACCCGCGGTCGCCGTGCTCGTCCTCCCGTTGCCCTCCCCTCCGCCGCCCTCCAGTGCCAGCACCCGACCGCCTTCTTTCGGCCCGCCTTCGTCTTTCCTCTGTTTCTTCCTGTTAAAAACAAGCTATTTGTTTCGCAAACTAAAAACACTGGAAAAATTTCAGGGAGCACCGGACAAAAGCTCACACTTTATAGATGAGAAAACTGACCCTGGGCGGTTACAGAGATCACCGACGCCACGCGTTGAGACAAAGCCAAAATTAAAACCCATGTACGCTCACTTCCAATTCGGTGTAAACACCGCTCCTTCCAAATGCAGTGCAAACGCTCTAGCAATTTTAAAATGTTGATAGTTTTTAGCTGATAATTCAAACATACCATTTATCCATGACTTTTAAAACCAGAATGTTAAGTCCATTAAATGCATAGGTAAGCTGTCAATTAATTTCTCCAAAGTCCTTGGCCAGTAACCAGGTTCTGAGAGATCATTTTTTTCATGCACAAGGCGCAGTGTGTCTGTGTGCCTGTGTGTGTGTGTGTAGGTGTGGGTGTGCCCTTGTGAGTGGGTGGCTGTGTGTGCGCACGTGTATGTGTGTACAAATGAGTGCATATGAATGTGCGTGTGCTCAGGAGAAGGGCAAGAAGAAAATACGTTTGGCAAAGGGAAACGTAAGTTATAAATACAAAAAAATAGAGGATAAAGTCCTTAACCTCAAAAAAAGTTAAAATATTTTCAGGGAGACAGGACCTGAAATGACAAAATAATTACAATACCATTCATCAAAATATACACGGAGCACAGCGACTGCGTAAGCTCGGAGATGATGGGAAGGCGAAGTGGGGCTGTGTATACGTCTTTCCAGAAAGCAACGGAAAACCCAGAGATGGGAGACCGGGCCTCCAGCCGCTGGCGGCCGCACAGAAACTACGCAGAAAAAAATCCTTCAGCAACATCCATTCAGTCCCGTTCACTGTGGTTCCCCGTCCCTCCCTCAGGCTGCGGGTCGAACCTGGACCGGAGAGTGATGCAGGGCCTTTACTGTGTCCGTCATCACCATTTCTGTCCTCGGATGTGGTGGCCTTGACGTTAATGATACCACGTGACCCCCCCCCACCCCGGGCCCTGACTGTTGCTCCTCGTTCTCCCAAGTGCAGAGCTTGCTTCCTGTGAGCCCCCCGCCCCCCAAAGCGCCATTCCCTCCACAGAGCTGTCCTTCCTCCCAACTGGTGCAGAGCTTCTCGGTCCTTCTCGTACATGTTTTCCTCCGCTCCTCGCTGACCTCCCGGGCTTGGCGCAGCCATCCTACCTACGGGGCCCCGTTCTCGAGGCGGCCCTCACTCGTTCATGCACACACACGCGTGTAGGAACGCCATCATCTACGTGTTCCACCCCCCAGGCTCCGCGGGTGGCCTCTCGCCTGTGCCGGAACAGCCCCCCTCCGCTGACCCTGCCTTGCTTCTCCCTTTGCCGGCCCCACGGTCAGCCTCCACCGTCGAAGGAATGGCAGTTTCTCTCTGAGTGTAACTTCCAAGAAGCAGAGCACACTGCGCTTGTGGTTTTGCCCTGGAAAAATTGAAGTACATACATTTCTCAACCATGTTAACTAGAGGACAGATATCAGCGGTGGGAGAGAGACATTTTCGGGCCCGAAGCACTTCGTTACAGGAGTTTAACTACACACGCACCCGTGTCTTGGAGTTACAGCCCTTACCCCTTCACCCATCACAGACGCTCCGGCTGCTTCTGCGTCCCGGTGACATAAACCACGGTGTGATGACCATGGCGCTGTGGGTGTCTCTTCAATATCCTCTCTCCATTCTCTGGGGATGTATATGCCCAGAGGTCAGGCTGCTAGATCATATGGTAGCTCTATTTCTAATTTTTTGAGGAACCCCCCGTCTCCAATAGTGGCCGCGTGAATTTTTAAGGGCCCACCCACAAAGCCCACTCCCCTTTCTCCGCATCCTTGCCACCACTTGGGGGGGCGGACGTTCCAAACGGGGTGAGGGAGGAGCTCCTGTCCTTCTGATTTGCATTTCCCCGATGATTAGGGGCGCTGAGCACCATGCTTCGTGCTCCGCTTCCTCTTCCGTGGCTTGTGACAATGCAACAGACTTCTCCTTTGCCCTCCTAATTGCTCCCTGCAGGTTTTACAGAAACTGCCTCAATATCTTCCCCTCTCAAATAAACAGGCCTTGATGCAATAATCTACGCTTGGTCACGAGGTTCCCGTTCTACAGGGAATGGCGCATTACCTTTGTCATTTACCTAACGAGCCAATCGGACCTTGCTCCCTGCCGCAGCTGCTCAGCGCCCCCGCGTCTTCACTCCAAACAACCTGTCACGCAGAAGAATGAGCTCTTCACCCTCTCTGGGCAAACACTTCTAAAGTGTTAAGATGAAAAATGACGTGGAGTAAAAAATAACGTGGGGTTCGTCGAATGCACTTTCTTTCCAAGGCCCCGTGACTTAAATGGCACTTAATTCCTCGAAGCCTCAGAGTTAAGAGTCTGTAAAACACGGAGCTCAACAACGGGCTCATAGAGTTTGAACCTGGCCGTTGCATACCACGCAGAGTAACCAATAACCAATGTTTTCTCTTCGAAAGGGGTGCTGGCTCGTGGAGAGAAAGAAACTCGAGTCCAACCAATATTAGCCGCTGACACAAGTGCGGCAAGAAATTGTGAGAACTTGTTAGCAAGTAACGTTTATATTGAAAATGAGATTCAATTTGTAAGGGCTTTAAATATTAAATGTAAAGCCCTAATTGTAGAGATGAGGTTTGAGATAGGATGTGCAAACATTTCAGGTCTTGGTAGTTTTGGTTTAACCCTTTCATATTTAAATATTTGGTTTTTAACATAAACCAATACACATCCATAGCAAACTATAAAAAAAGCTGTAAATATGAAAGGACAGTAAGCTCCACGCTTACTGTGGCATCCAGTTCCATTTCCAGAGGCAGGGCCGTTAACACACCTGTCAACACACTTAACAAGTCCTTTCCCACGACGTGCCTTGGGGATCTTGTGCAGCACCACGTACGAATTTACCTGCCTTCCCCATGCGTTCTCCTAAGTGGACGCTCTCCAGTGAAGGAACATTGGCACCTGTGTCGTTGTTATGAAAACTCTGGAAGGGCAGGCATCCTGCAACGCGCCCCTGTGCGCGCTTGCATCTGTATGCACGAAATGCCTAACAGTGGGATGTGCATTTAGTGTTTTCACTTTAAATTATTTCCGAAGCGTGACTTGCTTCTCAATTGACCGTGCAGGCTTCTTCGGGTGATGGAGAACATGCCAACGGTGAGGATGAAATTTAAAGGGACACCACCAAGTCCGTAGCGTCCCACTGTGAGTAGCACAAACATCCGATGAGTTACTCTCCTGCCACTCAAAAATCATTACCCATCAGAAAAGAAGTCACAGGTGTCATTGACAAACGGCTGCAGGTTCAACATTTCTCGCTGTTTCACCGTTCTCTTCCTAACAAAAACAGAAATATGAACCACCATGCATTTAACAATAGACAAAAGATACGAATTTACGTTTCACCAAATAAGCTATGCGGGCTACGAAGAAACACCCTCACGCGTTGCTCAGAATCGTGGGTCACAGAGGAATACCGTAGTTAAAGGCACCCGGGGCGCGCATACACACCTATCGGAATGGAAGAAGTTCAGAGCCCCTACCACGGACAATTCCAGCGAGGAGGTTGGAGGACTGCGGCTGGCCGCCACTGCTGGTGGAAACATTTTCTAACACAGTTTGGCCGTTTCCTAACAAGTTAAACACGCGTGTGCTCTCTGACCAAGGCCTTCACATGAGAGAAGGAAAGCACGTGGTCATAGAAAGGCCCCCGTGATCACAAGGCCTTATCTGTAGATGCCAAAAGCTCCTCTGTCAGTGAAGAGGAATAGATTCACCACGGGATGTTGGTCTTACTAGAGAACGCTGCTTAGCAATGCATTGCATGAAGTAGTCACACACACTGCAGCGAATAGCCTCAGAATGCTTATCCTGATTGGAAGAGCTCAGACAGAAGGGTAACAATGACTCTAGAAGAGGCAAGCGATGTAACAATGAAGCAAACCCACGGAGCTGCGAAGGCGGGGAAGAGCCGCGGTTACGGCGCATGAGGTCGCGCTGGGTGAGGTTCCTCATCCTGATAATGCTCATGGTTTCACCCGGGAATTGGATTTCAAAACTCAGGAAACTGTCTACACCAGGTATGTTAATCACATATCAATTATACCCCAATAAAATGTTAAAACAGCTGGCCCTGGCTGCTGTGGCTCAGTGGACTGAGAACCGGCCTACAAACCAGAGTCGCTGGTCCAATTCCCAGCCAGGGCACATGCCTGGGCTGTGAGCCAGCTCCCCAGTAGGGGGCGTGTGAGAGGCAACAGCACATTGATGTTTCTCTCCCTCTCTTTCTCCCTCCTTTCCCCTCTAAAAATAGATAAATAAAATAAAATCTGTAACAAGATGTTAAGATAACTTATTGCACATTTAAACTACCTTCTCACCCAAGAAAAGCTGATTGAAAAAGCTGATTATTTCGTAAGCTGATGTTTGCTCCCCTGTCCCTGTCCTCCCCCGGGGCTGCAAAGACTAGCGAGCAGTGACAGGCCTCTCCATCTGGGTCATCGAAAAGGCTGTCACAAAGGCCACAGCGCCAGGCTGCCCCCCACGGTCCTCGTTTTCGTGCCTGGGCAGCAATGGTCTTGACACGGAAAGTCCATGGAGGCTGCCGCGGTCCACAAAAGCTTTCGACCGTTTGCTCTGCCAGCAGCAACGTGAGCAGAGGAGCGAGCCTGGGGGAGGGGCCCGAGGATTCCTGCAGCGCCCTCACCCGCAGAGCCACGGTCAGGGGCGCGGCGGAGATGCGCCCTCAGAGTGGGCGCCTTCCGTCCGGTGGCTGCGGCCCAGCCCGCCCCCTGGGAACGCTCCCTGGGTTCTGATACGCCCACCCCAGCCGCCTACCCGAGCCCCGTCCATGTCACCGCCAGGAGCCGAGGGGTGGAGAGAGGGAATAGAGGCCTTCCTTCTCTGAGAACCCCGGGGTGACCAGCGCCAACCCTGGGGACCGGCCAGCCGGCAGAGCTGAGATGACATCAGCCGAGAGAACTGAAAGTGACGCAATCGGTAGAATCCATGGACAGGCCAAAGCCTGCAGGACGGCTCTTCCATGTGCTTGGCTGTTGCCGGAAAAATCACTCGTGAAGGCTCAGTGCGCCCGTTGCTGTCCACCGGCGGCTGTGGCTGGGCTCCCGTTCTCCGCGCTCCTCCGCTCGCCGTGAGCCGTCCAGGCGGCACTCAGTGCGTGGCATTCACACTGCTCCGTGGCATCTCTGGCTTTCTCACCGTGAGGGCTCCAGGGACCTGGGGCTGGGCTTGCTCCGAATCTTCATCCCCAGCAGCCAGCACAGGGCCAGCGCCTCGGGGGCACGAAATAAAGGCCAGCGGGCAGACGAACAGGTGGGTGGATGTTTGCTTGGGGCACTTGAAAGCGTGCGCTAATGTTTTACTTGCCAGATGCACAGACCGCCAGGTATTCGATAGCTTGACGCAGGATCATCGCATCGTCCTCAGGTCGATAGCACCCCGCCCCACACCCCCACCCCCGCCCCCGCCGCCGGGGCAGACAGCCGGATCGGCCTTCCGAAGGTTACGTGTCACGGTGAAATCGTGCGCTCCGGTCTGATGAGCCCTGAGAAGCTGACTCTAAAATTAACTTTTTGGCCGACTCCACTCGGTTCAGTGAGAGGACGGAGAAGGACCGCCTCCGGCACCAATTCCTTTAACACTAATTAGCCGGTCTACTCCCGATTAAGTAGAGAATAGAGCAGCCAGGGGCAGGCGATCTCCTTACACTTTAACGGACGTTAATTATTCATCGATCAAACTCATTTGTACCTAAATTTTTCCTGCAGTGGAAAATACAAGGTAACGGGGGTTGTATTCCTCCCCTGGGGCATGTATGTATGTAAAAGCAACTGGAAAAATTGCAACACTAGTGTTTCTCACAAGTGCTGATGTCCCCACCGAATTGTTTTAGACACAATTCTCTGAGGTGCATTCACTATATACAGACGCAGTTTCCACGAGACCTTCGAATTTTGGTCATTGTTGTAGCAAGAAGAAGACACAGTCACTGTAGGCCAGCAAGGTGAACGCACTCTTGGACAGAATCACAGAGCGAATTTCGTGTGGGCAAAAAGGCTGTTTTATGAAGCATGACCCCTGGTGCCTCATCACAGATACTTAGAACAGAAACCGCAGGAGTGGGGCTCGGCACGGAACGGTTGCCTTGCAGCCAGCTTGTGCGCCAACTTCCCAGAAGCCTTTGAAATGGCAGGGACACCTACGAAGTGCTGAGATTGGGGGCTTCGCCCTGGAAAAACAACATGCGTTCAGACCACAAGAAGCTTTCTGCACATTTTCACTTTTAACAGTCACTGATCACAATATGTTGCTTGAAATATGTTGCTTTCTTCCACAGAGTGTTCTCTAACGTTGAACGTGTTTCAAAGCCGTAAATTTCTGCTTTGGGAATATAATATTCCTTCTAAAAGCGTGGCTTTGAATGGGCTGTTCCCTTGCAATGGCGAGACTGATGGTTTTACTTCCTGACACCGCACGTCCTCAGTTGAAATCACTGTCTGGGAGAGCCAGTCACCGTAAATAACCACTATACACGGATCTCGTGCAAGGTCTGAGTTTCTAAGGCTAAATGTTAAATCTATTTCTAAATCCGTAAGGTGCTTCACAGCTTTGTCATTATTCTCATACGTAATAATAATCTGGAGTGGGAGTGAGAGCCCCCGAGTCCCTGGAGTCTTCACACCCAGTGGGCGCGCAGCGTCCCCAGCCTCCGGATCTGTAAACGCAGGGACTGAGTGCATCGTCCTGCAGGCGCATCTAATTGTTTGCACCTTTGGGGAATGAAACATTATGCGTCTCCATCCTGTTGTTGGAAAGGCACAGCGAGGCCTACTCAGGTTCCCCTGTAGTTGACTCGGGCGCTTCCCTGACTGCTCTAGAATTAAACTTCACTGTAAGGATGTGTGTCTACGTTTGCATCCCCAACAAACTATGACTAACGCATGTGCTTTTCTTTACATCCGGAAACTAACAAAAACTAAAATCTGCACGTAGAAAACTCAATAAATGCTTGCTGAATGGGTAAAATAACGGGTGGACGGCCGGATGGAGGGATGCAGGAAGTCACCCCCGGATGCTGCCTGACCAGCTGGAATGTCAATTGTCACATCTCTTGGGCAAACCAGCCCTATTCCCTCTTGGAAAATAAACAATGGCTTTAAATAAACTTCTGGAGGACACGGCTGCGTGTGATAATTAGATGCTGCGACATCTGCGGAAATCTTCACCGAGTCAGACAAAACGAAGAGCCACCGTTGGTCCCCCTAATCACTTCTGTAATTCCAAAGACATTTAAATTCCTTGTGCATGAGCACCGTTTTCAATGCCAAAGAGTCATCCGCCTATTTTTATGTTGATATCTGAATGCACGTGACCCTCCCAAGACATCTGCTCTCAGAAGCACGCAGAGGGAAGCCTGGGTCGGTCGAAGTAAGCAGTTTTCAGATGGCTGACACACTGGTCCAAAATAGCTCTGCTTATGGAGACCGAATGTGGTATCTAAATGCATTTCCGACGCAATTATTTTTTCCCACTGGCCCCCAGATAAAAAAAAAAAAAAAAGGGTCTCCAAGTTGATAGCGATGAGCCACAGCCTGCCTCACTGTGTCCTCAGCTCACGGTAAATCCCTTGTTACGAGGAAACTCAGAAAACAGCACAATGACAACCTAGTCCAAGCTGCTTCCCTGGACAAGCCGAGCAGCAATGAGGCATTTTTTTTTCCCTCCTAAATGATAACAAACTTTATTTTGAAACAGTTGCAGCTTCATGTACGCAGAATTAGAGAACATCTGTTATTTCCAGCCCTTTTAAAAACTAATAACAGCATTACTTCTCATTGACCTGGTAAAGGAAAGGAAAAGGGTTCTCTTTACTGAGAAAAGATGAGATGTTCAGGTTTTAAGGAAAAGATGCGGCGGATAATGGCACTGAAGTACCCCACTATTGTGAGAATTGGCAATCAGCGCCCAATTCTGAGAGAAGTAAAGGCCCAATAATGGGAAGTTATTGCAGAGATTCTTCTTTGCCAGACAGCATCTCCGACAGCTTTTGTTAACCGCGTTGAAGCCAGCTGCCGCGCATCCAGGCGCAGAACTTTTTCACACGGGAGAGCATCCTGCTCGTGGTGATGTCTGCCCAACAGAAGCAGGAGGGCACAGCAGCAGGCCGGAAATGGCCCGGCCTTGCTACTTAACTGCAACTGAGACTGACAGCTCGGGAACCGCCAAGTAATTAAAGTAGAAGCCGATAAACTCTAACGCGAGGTCCCGTCTCTCGACAGCTGTGGGAGGTGCCAAGAGGCACGTCCAGTTGGACTGTATGCCCAGGGCTGGAGGCCGGGGAAGCAGAGGGATGAGCCTCGCCTCAGTCCCAGGCTGCATCCGTGGGAGCGGGGAATGAATGCAGGGCCTGGCTACTTTCTCCTCGCCTGCCTCTGTGTGTCCCTGACGGTGTTTCAGGGTCGTGCGGGACCTCCAGGTTGTCCCCGAAATGTGAGCATCTCCGGCACAGCGGGTGTGAGAGTCTAGATTCCATTAGCACTAAACCTGGAAACTTTTCCTGGGCCTGGTTTTTTTCAAATAAGTGCTTTCTTTTCTAAGCTTGTTCCCTGGTTTTGAACAACAGTACAATCGATGCACGTTCTCCATGAATCCCCCACGCCCTCCAGTACCAGCCCAGGCCCAGAACAGCCTCCCTGCGGCATTGTCCGCGGAGAAACCCCGGACACAGGTGCACGTTTCTGAAATAGCTTTTCAGACCAGGATTCCGCCGGCCTCCTGGATCCTATGACCCGAGGCAAAATGGCTAAGCACTCCGCGGGCACAGGTCAGAGAGCCATCCAAACAGCAAGAGGCGGTTGTCGCTGAAACCCTCGGTGAGTTCTCTCATGTCAGGTCACATCCCCTTAAGGGGAAGGAACCAGAGCAGAAAATAAGCCCGTATGTCTACGACTTAAATGTGTCTTTTTAAGAGCAGTGCCGCTGGAAGCAGCCACTTCACATGAATGCTGCCTGGAGCCATCAGGAACGTCAGGCAGGAAATCGTGTCGTGGGTTCAGCTGTCACCGTTCATTAGAATTGTTGCCCTCTGCTCACGGCCACGGAAGTTCCAAGTCATCACCGCTTCTCACCCTCCGCTCTCTCCATTCGCACTCCCCGCCACCTCACCTGTCCCCGCAGTGCCCCTCCTCTGAGCAGGTGACTCCACCATCCCCCCAGGTGCTTAAGCCGGACGCCAGGCGGCCAGCCCCAGCCGGGCAGGCCCTCCGGTCTCGGGACCGGCAGAGTTCCTCTCGAACCTGCCCGCTGGGTCAACCTCTCGTTCTCCGCACGCACGGCTCTGCTCCACGTCCTGTCACCTGGATCAGCGGGTGGTCCCCAAAGGATTTTGTGCAGCCTTGCCTGCCCCCCCCCGAACCCCTCTCAGTTTGGCGATTTAAGGCAAATTTCATTTAAGGCGACTCTGACAGCATCGTCCCCAGGCATCACCCGGGGTTGTCCCCATCACAGTTCCGAATGTTCTGCCCCCGTCTGCCTCTTTTCACGCCCCTCCCCTGAGGTTTTTAAGCTCCGACACTCTTGCCGACGTCCTCTACATGTGCCACTGCCTCCGAAACACTCCCCAGCACATCTCCAGCGGGTCCAGGCCCCTCTTCCTTGGAGCAGCAGCACCCACAGAGCGCCCCCTGGAGGCCTGCTGGAAACCCCCAGCCTGAAGCAGCCGGGTCCCACCCTGCCCATCCTCAGGCGCCATGTGCTTTTCTTCTCGGGCACCTGCCACCGTTGTACTTACAAATCTATGCAGGTGACCAGGGGCCACCCCCCCTTTCCCCGCTTCTGCCGTCTCCGTACCTGGGCACACCACAGACCCTGAGAGGAGAAGTAAATTCATTAATGAGCACATAAGTGCGTTTCTGGGGAATGGGCAGTGTTGCCTTGGTGTTCTGGCGTTTTCACTAGGAACAGAGGCTGTGGTGGAAGTTCACCAACGCCGAGTAACGCAGAGAAAGAATGAGCGTGACTTGGGGTGACTTTGCGTGGCACACGCGTCAATGCCTTACGCAAAACCAGAGTTTTTACATCTTAGTATAGAATATGTAGATACGAAAAGCCATGTGTTAGTTAGTTACTCCTGAAATGTATTTAAAGAAGTTTTGCTGCCTAATTAAAATGAAGAACCAACAATTTTAGATCTTACCTATTTTTCTGTTTAGTTCTCATGCTGGGCACACTGAGAAAGGCAAAAATATTCCAAAGGCTGCTCCACCTTGCGAGAGCGTCTTCACCATCTTGACTACGCAGCTGAACCCCCCCCCCATGTACTATTTAGCAGAAGAGAAGGAGTAATGAGTGCAGTAGGAGGTCGGAAGCAGCGCCCCCTAGTCCAGGGGTCCGTGGTGCTAATTCCGTTTCAGAGGAGGTCCCGTCTGCGCCAGCCCGTGCGCAGGAGTAGACCGAGCCACAAAATGCGAGACCACGTGTGTCTCTGCTTCGGGGACCGCCACTGGGGCCAGCCCGTCAGTCTAAGTGGCCTACTGGTCTGTCCAGAGGTGGGGACGTGTGCTGATCCTTTCAAGGTCACTGTCAGTTGCACAAAGTGGTGGGTGAACCTTGAACATCTGTAAGCTACCTAGTCAGATGTCTGCAAGGACAGTGTCTCTCTGCACGTACACCACTCTCTTCTGCCCCCACAAACGAGTTCTTCCAAAGAGAAGGCTCTACATGCACTCCTTCCCCGACTTGAATTTTGGGGTGCCCCTTCGCACCTCAGCTGGCTGCACTCTGGGTCCGGCTCAGCTCTGCCACGCCGAGGGCGCGGCCGTGGCAGCCGGCAGCCGTGGCCTCCGTCTGACGGAGCCAACAGACCGCACTTCTCAACTCACTGAGGTCTCGGGGCATCTTTAAGTGATCACTGCATTGTTCTCAAAATTCTCTTTAAAATTACATGCATCTCCGATTCTATTTAACTATCCGCTGAATCCACAGTACATTTAAGGAACTCTCTTCTTCTGGCTTCCGAGATCTCACCCTCGGCTCCCCGGTCCTTCCTCTCAGCACTTGACCTGGACCGCCTTGTTGCTGATGTTTAAATACTGCATTAGCTGATTTTTTTTTTTTTTCAGAAAAGTATTCCTCCCAAGCTTATATTCTGTGCTTTTAGCTACATTAATAGCGGCGTCTATCAGGTGCCAACATTTGCTCAAGTCGTGTCTCTGGCTTTTCCCTCTTAACGTCACTTTCATTTGTTTCCCACGCCAGGTAACGAGTGCACCAAGCGGCGTTAACTCAGCCTCACCTCGGTGCTCTTCTCACGCCGGGGCTTCTTCACCGAGATCGAGTTTGAATAAACCTGAGAGAGAGCAAGAGCATGTTCGAGAGGGGTGGGGATCGCCGAGATCCCCCTGGATCTCCCCACAGAACTCCACGTGTCCGTTTGCTGACAGCATTTTCCAAGCCAAGCCCCTACCCGATACTCAGAAATCTGCGAACTCGGAAAGGCCGGGAACTGTTACTTCTCCTCCAGCCCTCATTCCGAATATATTACGAAGCTCTTTCCATTCTGCTTTGACGTCTGTCCAAGTCGTTCCTTCTCTTGTGGTTACAATGTCCTGTGTAAAGTTCTTTTCATCTTCGCATCCTAAGGAGCTTATCTGTCTCCAAAGTAATAGAGTCTCCACGTTGCTAAAACACTCATCTTTCTAAAGTACAACACAAGTCACACTTCCTTCCGGCCGGAACCCTCCAAAGGCCCGCCGTCCCATTCAGAACCACCCTCCGCGGTGGCACCCGAGGCTCCCGGACTGTGCCCTGCCCAGCTCCCTGACGGGACACCACCTGGCCCTCAGCACACTTCCCGCACTGACCCACGTCCCCCCTTCTCTGTACAGTCCACTCACGGTGCTTTTCTCCAGCCCTCTCCCACCTCCTGCCCTGACCTGACCTGCCCGGGGTGCCCCCCAAGACCAGCCACTTCCAGTCGCCCAGCACACCGATGCGCCAGACCTCCGTGAGGACCACGCCTCAGTGTGGTCACGGGGCTCGCCTGCTCTTCTTTCTCTCCCCAGGACTCCTTCCTCCCTAGAAATGCTGCTGACCATCCATCAGGCCCTGGACCGCAAACATGGCTGGGTCTTCCCTGCGCACCGGACCCTCCTCGGTTTTAACTCCTGTCCCTCCAGCGTTTCCTCTTCCAACAAACAACTGGCTGTCCTGTTCTAGCACCTGGACCAGCCTGTCGGTTAAGAAGAGGGCTTTCCAGGTTTGGGTGTGAGTTGGTGTGGAAGGCAGAGACCGCCAGCTGTTGACAGGCAGAGCAAGCCACGTGCCCTTACGCTCCTCATATTCCCATCCTGCTGCCCTCACTAGGCAGGTACTCAGTGTGTGCTTGACTCGCTGAGTCCCCAGAATCAGGAGACTGGAATTCCCATGCGGAGGGCAGTGAGCAGATCAAGGTGACTAGCGGAGGGGAAGAAGGAAGGCTGGGAAGGGAAGGGAAGACACTGGAGAGGGGAACCGAGAATCCTGCGACAGGTGTCTCCTGCCTCATCTCACCTAACCCTAACAGTCATCCTGTGGCACTTTACATGATGATTGTACAGAAGTAGCAGGACAGGGGTCAAAAGAGAAAGAGGAAGAAGCCCTGACAAACCAAGAGTCAAAGAAATGGCGAAGCATCAGGTGAGAGGGAACAGAGAATCCACCACTACAGGCCAGGCAGGGTGAGGCAGGGTGAGGCAGGGAGAGGCAGGGAGAGGCAGGGCCTGGCAAGGAGAACCTTCTTGCAGGGCATCTTGCAGGGCAAAAACGTACAGAAGTATCATCACCAGCTTTTTGAAACAGAGGAATCTGAACTTTTAATACTGCCAGTGGACTCTGATTCCTGAGCTATTTTATCTTATTATTTCCTAAAAAACAAAATAACGAGAATTAAACAACTTGGTGATTAGCATGGTTATTCTCTCTACCCTAAAAGAATGTAACCCAGTGTCTATTTTCAGGTCTGCTGATACCTTCCCAGGTCTCTATTTTTGTACTCTAAATATAATCTTTAGTCGTCAGATATGTTCCTTAGCTAATTCAGCTGTGGCACAGCATTTAATGCCATCTGGAACCACTAATTTTGTTTTGTTTGAGTTATCCAAGTGTGCTGTCACCTGAAATACAACAGCAGCTATTTTCACAAAGTCTTCATTATTTTCTAATTTTCCAGAACACATTTCTTCCTTTTTCTGGTATTTTTAAAGGAATAATTAAAGATGCGGAAAGAACTGAAGCTCTATGAAATGTTCTACTTTGAGATGTCTCAGTTTTAACAAATGTCAGTAAAACCTTGTTGAAACAATAGATTTTCACTTCTTAATTCTCTTTCACATGCTTAATTAAGACTCTTCAAAGATTATTTTTAAAAAACCCATTTTCGACTTCCGGCCAAGATGGAGGCATAGGTGGATGCACTGTGCCTCCTTACACAACCAAAATTAAAGAAAACAAAGATTTAAAAACAAGAAAACAACCAGAACTGATAGAAAATTGAACTGTACAGAAGTCCAACAACCATTCATCCAGACTGGTAAGAGGGGCAGAGTCATGGCAGGAAAAAGTGGAGGTTGGCAGACCTGGGTGCACAGGCAGTGGCGGCTGGCAGATCCCAGGTGTGCAGGCGGCGGCTAGCGGACCCTGGGCACGGGGTGGCAACTGTGCAGACCCAGTGAGGCCATACAAGGTGGCTGGCTGACCAGGTGGTCCCACATTCAAATGTAGAAAATAATTGGTCCCACAATAGGACATAGATAATCCAAGTGAAGGGGAAGCAGCGGAAGGAACTGGAATCTGAGAGAGAGTGGAACAAGCACCATTGTTCCCTCTTGGACCCGCCCCCACATACAGCACCACTACCCATCGACTGGGCTGCCCTGCCCTGGGGAACACCTAAAGCTCCACCCCTCACTACCTAACAGCTGCAACCAGACCCCCCCCCAAAAAAAAGGCTCAAACTCGAGAACAGATCAAAGCCCCAGAGCCAATTTATCTAAGCGACCAAGAGATAGCCAACCTATCAGATGCACAATTCAAAGCCCTAGTGATCAGGATGCTCACGGAATTGGTTGATTTTGCTCACAAATTAGATGAAAAAATGAAGGCTACAATAAGTGAAATGAAGGAAAACTCACAGGGAACCAACAGAGATGGGAGGAAAACTGGGACTCAAATCAATGGAGTGGACCAGAAGGAAGAAAGAAACATCCAATCAGAAAAGAATGAAGAAACAAAAATTCAGAAAAATGAGGAGAGGCTTAGGAACCTCCAGGACATCTTTAAATGTCCCAACATCTGAATTATAGGGGTACCAGAAGGGGAAGAAGAGCAACAAGTGGAAAACTTATTTGAACAAATAATAAAGGAGAACTTCCCCAATCTGGCAAAGGAAATAGTCTTCCAGGAAGTCCAGGAAGCTCAGAGAGTCCCAAAGAAGGTGGACCCAAGGAGGAACACACCAAGGCACATCATAATTACATTAGCCAAGATTAAAGTGAAGGAGAGAATCCTAGAAGCAGCAAGGGATAAAGGCAGAGTCACCTACAAAGGAGTTCCCATCAGACTGTCCGCTGATTTCTCAAAAGAGACCTTCCAGGCAAGAAGGGGCTGGAAAGAAGTATTTGAAGTCTTGAAAGGCAAGGACCTACATCCAAGATTGCTCTATCCAGCAAAGCTGTCATTTAGAATGGAAGGGAAGATAAAGAGCTTCTCAGATAAGGTCAAGTTAAAGGAGTTCATCATCACCAAGCCCTTATTATATGAAATGTTAAAGGGACTTATCTAAGAAAAAGAGGATAAAAAAATAGGGCGGTAAAAAGACAGCAAACTCACAGATATGAACAACCACACCTAAAACAAAAGCAAACTAAGCAAACAAGTAGAACAGGAACAGAACCACAGAAATGGAGATCACATGGAGGGTTAGCAACAGGGGAGAGGGAAGAGGAGAGAGGGGGACAAGGTACAGAGAATAAGTAGCATAGACGGTGGGCAGAAAATAGACAGGGGGAGGGCAAGAATAGTGTGGGAAATGTAGAAACTAAAGAACTTATGACACATGGACATGAACTAAAGGGGGGAATGTGGGTGGGAGGGGGTGTGCAGGGTGGAGGGGAATGATGGAGAAATGGGACAACTGTAATAGCATAATCAATAAAACATATTTAAAAAACCCATTTTCAATCCACAGAATATTGATCCAGTCTGCTCCGAGTAATATTTGATGGAACTGACTCACGGTTAGTTCAGTAGCTGATGCAGCAGCGCGGACCAGCTCACAGGGCTGGGAAGGAGCGCAGTGAGGGGCTGCCAATAGGGAGCAGGTGTGCATGAGCCAATGCAGGCTGACGCTCCCAGGTGCCGCCTCCTCCCTGCTCTGATCACAGGTGCTGGAGCCCAGCCCTTGAGAAGGATCGCCCTAGTCAGTCTCTGCTCCGGTCCTGACTCAAAAAGTGTAAGAGGCTTAGCACTCTAGACCTCGACACCGAATCGTGTCATCCCTGAGTCCTGCAGCCAGCAATGCTGCCCGAGCTTCTGCCTTTTTCCTTGTATCTCAGTCCTCACTGAAGCCAGCCTCCCGGGACATTGGCCCTCCAGGGCTCCCAACACCTAGCCCTAAAGCTCTTCCTACATCTTCCTGGTAGCCACCGGTCCCTGGCCCCTTCCCTGATGGGGAGCTCCGGTCCTCAAGGATATGCCTTGCTCATGTCAACTGTCTGCCCACTTAAACTTCTATCACCCAGGTAGGCTCCCACTGCCTCCTGCTGCCTGCAGGCGGGAGCCCCGCCTCACTCCGGCCACGCTGGCTTCCTGGGCCGGTTTCCACTCGTTGGTCAGACCCCTCCATGGCTGTTCACCGCCCCTTCACCGAACTGTTCGCTTTAAAATGCTTCATTTTCCATTATGTCACTTCACGTCAATAAAAAATAAAAAGTGCATATCATTCTCTTCATTTTTATTACTGATCTGAGTTTCTATTGCCACTTGAGAGTGAAAATACTGGATACACTGAACAGCCATTTCTGCTTTAAAATTCAGCATCTCTTATCAGTCCATTCAAGATTACCACGTCATGTTCATTCAAGCCATCATTTTGCCAATGATTGACCTTCCTTCCCCTTCTCCGGGGGGACCCTCGCCATATCGATATGGCAAGGCAGGGCGGCCATGGGGCAGCAGGCAATAACGGCCTCTCTGCAGTATCTCCTGACGCTGCCCGTTGTTGAAACCGTGAGTCATGTGCTCAGCCAGCTTGGACAGTGTGTGGGGGTTGCTCTGATGGGTGGTGATGGGCCGGCTCTGCACCCCCATGTCCCATCTCTGTGAGCTCCCAGCAGCAACCCATTCTCACGCCACAGCTCTTGCTGGGAGGAGCCCCTCACCTCACACGCACAGTCCCGCTTGGGCACAGGGACGGCTGGCTCTGGAGCATGCCTTTCTTGAGCTAGGAGAGAGGGCAAGAGGCAAGGCCCCTGTCCATCCTGGAAGCTTCATGCTGTTCCCGGCTGCCTGCCGGCTCTGCAGTGGGACGGGAAGTGCCTTCCAGACGTTGTTCTCCCTGGTGGATTGGCAACCCGGGAAGTGGTTCCTTCAGTCCCGGGGGCGGGCAAGGCCCAGATCCACGGTGCAGTCTGGCCGTCTGGAGAGTCAGCTGAGCATCGGTGCTGGGGTCTTGCATCTGAAGGCTGCAAACGAAGGCAGAATTTCCATGTTGCCGTCTGGAAACAGAATTCCTTCTTCTTTGGCAAACCTCAGTCTGTGCTTTCAAAACCATCATCTGATTGGATGAGGCCCATGACATTATGGAGGTCCATCTGCTAAAAGTCAACTGGTTGTAAATGTTCCTTGTGTCTGAAATATATCTTCACAGCCCCACGCAGACTGGTGTTTGCCCAGACAACTGGTCTCTGTCATCCAGCCAAGTGGACACATCAAATTCTCCATAACAGCAACAGAGAAGGAGCCTGGAGCTTGGTTCCACGAACCTGCCAAACCAGCCCTGGGCAGGCCACCTCCAGAAATTTTTGTGCAGGAGAGAATCAATTTCTGCTCTATTTAGTCCTGCATTTCTTCCTATTACTTTTCGCCAGACCTAATTCTGACTGATCTGTTTACTGTCTTATTCTTACCAAGTTAATGAGATGTTGCATCTGCCTCCTCCCTCTGGGAAGGAGCCACGAGCCACAGTTAAGGGAAGCGATTCCTGTTTCCCCTTCCTTCTCTCTCTGTCATCCGAAACTCCTTTCTCCTTCCGACAGCTGGGAGTTTAGATAAAATCAAGGTGTAGATGGAACTCCTGCTCTCCTGGTCTAGAAAGAATCCCCAGTCTTCTCTGTCTCCTATCAGTCAGGAATGTGCCATGTCTCCTGGGCGATATGACAGCCAGTGGCTGTGGGGAAGGCGAACAAATCACTGTACTTGGTGCCCCAGGTAGTTAAGCTGCCACAATTTAATGCTCCATGTGCCACTCGGACACACTTGCTTCAATTCCGACCACACTCAGAGACAGAGCAACGGCCCCTGGGTCACAGTTCCACATTCCCCGGAGAGATTTTACAAGCCCCTGTGGAGTGTTCGTCCACTCTGGTCCATCGGCCATGATGGGAGGGAGAGTCACGTGGGGTCCACCTTCCATGGCGAGGATGCAATTCCAGATTCCTGATTCACACGCACATAGCTGAGCAGCTCTTCACCAAAACAGCCCCTAAAATCAGACACAGGCACGGGCGTGCGGGAAAGGTGAGTGTGTAAGCGAGTATGGAAGGAACGATATCCAGAGGAGCTTTTGAAACTTCCTGAAGGTGGGGCAATTAGTGATGAAAAACCACTGAATGTGAAATCAGCAATGTGGACTGCAGACTTGCACCACGTGCAATAGCATTCCCTGAGGGCTCCTCGGAACTGTCTTTGCTAACTCGTAGACCGGTTTCCAAGGGAAGAGATGGGGATGGCTGTGCGCTTATTCTCCGGCTGTTCGCTCTGTCCAGGTTTCTCTGATGCAGGTAAATCTGGTCCCTCATGGGGGTTCTCACGGCTGCTGCCCCAGTTGGTTAACCCCCCTCCACCTCCTTGCTTAAAGAACAGTGGTTAAAGGCAGTTACAGGGAGACCCTGCCCCTGGTGGAGGGAGGGCTGCTCATCGCCGGCTCCCGCCCCACCGCGAACCCAGACGGTTTGTTGCCCCATGCCAGCACTTTCTGCCAAACCAGCAGCTTTTCTCTGCCAAGGTCAGTCTTCTGCACGCCCCAGTAATGAGGGGAGCCTTTTAAATCTCTTTTTGCGTGTGTGGGAAGACTTACTTCCAATCACGGTGGTAACAAAAAATAGTTGGCCAAGCCCACCCATTTGAGCTGTTCCATCATCCTTTGAAACTGAACATTGAAATGTTAATTTCAAATCCAACACTGAACAGTGGAGATTAGTGTATCTCTCAGAATCGCGTGGTGAAGCTTCAACTCTTCGTGGACTTCTTTCTGAGAGGGGCTTCAGCAAGCTTCACAGAAATCCAGCAAGAAGGGTTCTCTCGGGAGACGAGGGCCCCATTGACATACTTATTCTCCTTATTTTGCATTTAGCAGATCATGACATATACATCGCCCCCTTCTCATGAATGCAGAAACGAGCCCAGGTGGGGTCCACATCCAGCCTCTCGCGCAGGCTCCTCAACCCCCGAGACGTCACCAAGGACCCTCCTTAGGGAGGGCCACACCCACCGCACCGCATCATTCACGTCTGTCGCCGGTGTAGCTGCTGCGCCGCAGGATGTTTCAACACGACGCGGAGTTCGGAGGGCATCAACACGGGCCGAAGCGTGCTCTGTCCCATGTCCGGGGAGGCCTCCTCCATCCTGGGGAAGGATGAAGCCGTTACCAGAACCTAGAGCCGCACAGGCCGTGACGCCAGCAACTCCGAGTGACCGAGTGGGGACTGAGTTGGGGGAATGAGCTCCAGGACCTCGTGTTGCAGGCTCCTGGGGAGCGTCCCCGCCAGAGGGCCCAGCAGGTGCCATTGATTCAGTTGGTGCCGGGCCAGCTCCCGAGGCTCAAGCAAGGTGGACAAGGAGCAGAGGATGGCTCAGAGGAGCAAACAGCAGTGACATGTCACATGCTGGGACAGCCATCTGTGACTGGTTCAGAGGCTCCCTGCTTTCCTCTGCCAAGCCAGAAGGTTCCCTGGCTCATGTACGACCTCTCCTAATTGGTCCTGGCTTCCCTTTCGCAGCAGTCAAGCTCAAATCTTCTCTCAAGATGAAAGAACCAGTGGTGACAAAATGTCAAGGTCAACAGGATCTACTCACTCTTTTTCCTCCTGTGAAGAGTCACCATGAGCTCCTACAGTTAAGGCTCCTGCTCGTGGCTCCATCCTGAGCCCCTTGTTCTAGTATTTGGTGACTGTTCTACAGGCAGAAAAAGCTTTTTGAGTTAGTCCATGAATGAATGAGTGCCTGGCCTTTTCTCCTTAAAACAGACATTAGCTGCAGTATCTATATGCCCTAGAATTTCTAGAGCATTCGTACTTCAAATAGTCTCACTCAGCATTCCCACCAAAGTCCACTTACAGGTGACAGACCACCTGCCCCGATTTTCAGCTCCAAACACAGTCATGCAGGCCTGGCTCCCGCATGCCCGGCGTGGGCACTGAGGACAACTGACATCTCGCAGAGTTCGTGCGCCACCCTTGTCAACAGCCCTGGCTCGCTGGCTCGCTGTGACACGCCAGCCCTGAGAACCATTCATTCTGTGTGTTCAAAGCAGGGCACGAAAGTCAATCACCGAAGAATTATTATTATGGAGCTGCAGCCTCCTGCCTTCCAGAGCAATGCCTAAGTCATTACAGAACCCCACACCCCGGAAAACAGCTCTTCACCTCTCCCCGGCTCCAACTTCCCTTACAAAAAGGAGGGCAGGATCCCTGCTTATGGAAAGGCAAGAAAGGCCCTTGTTCGACAGCGATTTCAGCTGGAATCTGCAGTGTTTCCCTATTTCAATCTTCGCAAACTAAGTTGTCAAATGCAGTCAGTTTAAAAAAGCACATTACGGAGGAACCAGGGTCCTCACGTGGCCTGCCACAAAGCCATCTTTCCATTTCATCAGTCACATTAGCGTTCTTTTGCCCTTTAAGCGCCACAAGTTCAAGAGCACAGCTGTACGCATCCTGGAAATATTTTTTCTCCTTGTAACCAAACGTGAGAACACAATTTCCCAGGGCATAGGTAACAGGATGAACAACAAAGCAAGAGCCGAGACAAGTCCGGTCCTGCCACCCGTAGGAAGCTGGGCTGTTTTGCACTCGGAGCTTTGCCACGGCTCCAGCCACGAGCAAGTCGAGGAGTCGTGTGATCTGCCTGCTGGAGCGCACAGTCAGGTGTCTCCTTTTATCGTCCGGCCCATCATTAGAAACATGGTATTTGTTCAAAGATGTGCAGAAATAGAAGAGAAGGTGTCTCTCTCTAAGGGAAAAAAATTGCCTCGTGGGGGCAGTGCCCTCTTTCAAAAGTCCACGCCACCTGCCGACGAGCCGGGTGCCCAGCAACAGGCAAGCACGTGGTGGCAGCATTCCCGATACCCCAGGACCTCTAGCGCTGCGGGCGCCGGGGCCACCCGGTCAGAAAATGAGAGCAGATGAAGGGCGAAGGGCGGATGAGTTCCGACCTTCTCCAACGTCTCAATTCCACGTTTAGACCGGGTAGCAAGGAAGTGCGGGTTTCCACTAATATTTGTAACGACTTGTCCCCTAGAGAACGCAACGGATTCGTTTCCTTTACGCTACTCCCCTTATCACAATTGTAGTCATTTTTCTGAATTTTTGAATTTTTATTTCATTTTTATGTATATTTCATTCCTTTCAGCTCTTCTCTCAAAATTTTTACTTGACCAGTGTTCTTTGATGTTTCCTGTCTTATAAACTTTCCAGGTGTTTTACTCATCCAATTTACCTTGAGCTTCTCGATGCCTTTCTCTGACTGTGGATTCTTCCCTTTCCATTTCATCCACTGCACTGTGATCAAAACCAGCTTTCTGAAACACCCAGGCACATGTTTCTTGATTAATGTCATATTTCTCTCTCCTGCTTACAACAATGATCCACAAACTGGGGAGAAAAGCAATGCACATTTCAATTTCCTAAACCAATATATAAAAGTACCAGAATGATCACCATGTGGTTCACAGATCAAAGTCTCCTTTCTTAAGGAGGAAAAAAAAAAACAAAAAAACTAGCTTCAGCAATAAGATAAATGTATTGGTTTGGTTTGATTCTACAGGGAAGTGTGCAACTAAGGAAGACTAAGAACCACAGACTCCTGTGACGCAGGGACTGTCTCCCACGCATCGTTTCTCTTCTCTGTTATTTACTTTTTCACTCCAAAGCTTGTATTTGATTCTTCATATACATAATTTTGCTACAGACTGAATGATTATTTCCCCTCAAATTTATATATTGAAATACTGACCCCAACAGGACCTTTGGGATATAATCAGGTCATGAGCATTGAGATGTCAGGATGGGACTGGTGCCCTTGTTAGAGGAAACGGAAATGACTTGCTTCCTCCCTCTCTCTCTCTCTCCTGCCCACCACGTGGGCACGCCGTGAAAAGGAGGCTGCAGTGAACCAGAGAAAGAGTCCTCACCTGACATCTCCTCTGCCCATACCCTGATCTTGGACATCTCAGCCCCCATAATAGTGAGAAGTAGATTTCTGTTGCTTAAGCTCCTCTGTCAACGGGAATTTTTATGTCAATTTTTTATCTCTCTATAGATATTCTCTGATCAGCATGTTATCATGCTTTCCTTTAATTTTGTAGGCATTCTTTGTTATAAGTACAAATATGAGCTCCCTTAGGGGCTTTTTTATTGAACTAGCTTCTTTTTTAACCGCAAACGTGATACACTTTCTTCTTTGCATGCCTTATACTACTCTGTTGAAACCTGACTTTTTTGATAATATATTTTAACAACTCTAGTACTCAATTTCTTCAGCGCCTTCCCCAACAAAGTTTGTCTCCGTTGCTGATTTTTCTGTTGCGCTTGCAGCTCACTTGTTTAACTACTTCCCTGTGCTAATTCTGTAGACTCTATACATTGAAATGTGTGCCAACTGAGCTCTCTACTACCAGTTTTTATCCTTATTTTTGTTTCTAAAACTGGCTCCTGTGGATCATACTTGGATCAGTATAATTTCATATCCAACCAATGAATGCTTGGGAGCTTTTCCTGTATGTCTTTCACCCTTTGCCAAGTGGGTCTGCGTGAGAATTCTTGTCTTCAGACTGCAGACATTATACGAGACTGCCTCAGTTTTTGCTTCCTGCTGTTCGAAGCCCCAAGGTCAGCTGGAGGTGAGCGACTGGTCCATTCCCCTTTCCAAAGCCTTTCCTGGTCTTGCGCACAGCCTTCCGAACATGCATGCCGCCTTTTAGGTCACCGGAATTACGGCCGGCTGAGCTTTTCAAATTCACTTGCACCATCAAGGTTTTCTGTGAAAGTCCACCTGGACTGGTGTTTTCCTCAACTGGAATTACAGCCTTACGCAACTGAGATGTTGCCAGTGGTTTACCAGTATTTTACTAGTGGCCAACAAGTTCAAAAACGTAGACAGAATTAGCAAATGCCTATAAAAAGCAAAACTTTCAGCACATACCCAATAAAAATAGAAACTCTGAACTGCACTATTTTGATGGCAGCGAGCAAACCTGTAATTCAATCTCCCGGCATGAAAACCCCAGCCAACGCCAGAGAGCTTTATTACCAAGTTTTCCAAATCTCTAAGGAAGAAACTTTGACAGCCTTATACAAACTCGCCTAGAGAACAGCAAAAAGGGGCCGAACCTTAATGGCAAAACCTAAGAACAGTACAGGAAAGAAAGCTCAGAACACATAAACACAGAAACAAAAATCCTGAACTACAAGGAAATTAAATCAAGAAGCAAATAAACAGGACGATATGCTGTGATATATTGAATTGATTTCAAAAGCAAGGTATTTATAATATCAAGAGACAATATAATTCTCCAAATCAATAGAATAAGTAAAAAATTCATATAATTAAATCAATAAATACAAAAAACATTTTATAATGTATCTATTTATGATAAAAATCTTTCGGCAAACTAGAAATAGAAGATAACAAATTAATCTGATAAAATGTACCTATAAAATACATAAGCAAACGCATTCAATAGTGAAATGTTGAAATCTTCCCTTCTGGCACGGAGTGTGTCAGAGATACTTGGCATTATTATTACACAAGACTTGCAGCAATGCAACAGGGAAGAATGGAAGGAAAAGTGTATGGATAGAAAGGAGGAATTAAATCTGAAATTATTTATGAGAGCTATAACTATGCACTAAAATTTTTAATAGAATCTATAAATAATTTATTAGAATTAATAGGCATGTTTCAGTGGTTGCTCTATCTAGTAACCTTGCTATGAATACAAAAGTAAAAAAATAAAAATGCCCAATTCAAACACATTTTCTACATCAGCAAAGCGAAAAACAGATCGCAGACCGGCAGCTGGTCCTTGCCCTTCCCTCTCTTCCTGGTCAGCGCGGTCCTGAAGCCGCCACGTGGGGCTGAGCAAAGTCGCTCCCCGCTTGGGGCCTGGGGCCTGGTGTGGGGTGCAGGAACCGGGGCGGTAGGATACAGGATGCTCACAAGACAAAGAGCCTCACAGGGTCATGGACCCCAGCAGAGGGCAGGCCTGCTGTGCAGCATCAGAGCACAAGCAGGGTGAGGGGATGTCCAAGAACTTGGGGTGACACAGACTGGAGACTCACAGGCTGTGGGAGGTGACCACACTGAGCAGGAAACCCTGGCAGGTGGGAGGTCTGGCCTGGGGGTCCGAGCCTAACCAGGGTGAAGGCGAGCATCCGTGCACAGGGGAAGGGCTGTTGGGGCACACCCAGGAGCTCAGTTACATGTAGAGGCTGGGCGAGTAAGTGAATAAATTCCAGAGAGCGAGAACAACGGATTTCTTATGTCAGAAAACAGCAAGAAATGCTGGTAGTCAGTGATGTCAGTGTGAGCTAACAGATTTCAGCAGATACAGGAAGATGCAGAAGGATGGGCAAGTGTGTACATGCACGTGCACACACACACTCGTGTACATGTTTCGTCTCTCCTCCGCCCACTGTGGGGCCCAGAGCAGCCACACCCCGTGCTCCTGGGGCCCCCTGTGGTGTAGAGCACACCCTTCACCTGTGAAAGGAGCCACAGCTGTCTGGAGAAAGGGCTACTACTCCTCGGTCTGGGGCAGAGGACAGAGAAAATGTGTCTGGAACATGTTGTGATTCTTGAAAGCAAGAAAGAGTTCAAGACAATAGACTCAGCTTTTTACTTGACAATAGACTTGTCAAAAGGACGTGAAAATCATCTCAAAACCACTGTTGGTGGCCCCATCTGGGATGACCTGAGGACCAAAGCTGAATAAGTCAATAAATTGCATACCCACTTTGTTGAATAAAAGAGAAATCCATGAATCCCTGATGACACGCATACATGCTACATACATAACAGACAGGCTGTTTGCGTCATTTGAAAACACCTCCCACAAAAACACATTAGCTAATTATAAGGGGTAAAACCAGCGTCTGGCACGTACCCCATGTTTAAGGATCAAAGCCATCACCCTCAGTCAGAAGGCAAACCAAATGCTGAAGCCCCTTACAGGTGCAGGAGGAGACAGGAAATCACCCCCATTCTAGTCCAACGTCGGTGGTCAGGTGCTACAGAGGAAGAGCACCGATAGGGTGGGTGTAGACGGAAGAAGAGATTGATCATAAGATCTGGCTCATGTGGTCCTGGAGGCCTTGCAGTTTGATGATCTGCAAGCTGGAGAACCAGGAAGGCTGGCCAGGAGGTTCAGTTCAAGGTCAAAGGCCTGAGAACCAAGGAAGGAGCCACCAGCGTTCTGCCTGGAGTCTGAAGGCCCAAGAGCCAGGAGTTCCCAAGTGCAAGGGCAGGAAAAGATGGACATGCCAGCTCAAACAGAGAAGAAGGAGCCCTGTCTTCGCTTTTTGCCCCCCAAGAGATTTGGAGGATGCCCACCCATGCTGGCGAGGGCAGGTCTCTGGACTGGGCCCACCCAATCAAAGGGTCCTCTCTCCAGAATCACCCTCAGGCAGCACCAGGAGATGGCGTCTCCCAGCTCTCTGAGCTCCCTGAGCGCCCTCTGCCCAGTGAGGTTCACACATAAAGTGATCACCACACGGGAAATTCAGCCGGAGTCTAGTTCTCAGAAAACATCAGGCAAGCCTGGCGAGGAGCATTCCATAAAATGGCAGGGCCCACCTACAATCTTCCAAAGTACCAGCTCACGTAAATCAAACATGGAGGCGCAGGACAAAAAAATCCAACACCCGAATCTGAGCTGTGTTTTCCTGCTATAGGATGCCTCTGGGACAGTTAGAGAAATTTGAAAGAAGTCTGAGCACTGAATACTGTGAGCGTGTCAGTGCCCATTTCCGACTGGACGGCTGGTAGGTAGAAGAGCGCTGTTCGTAGGGCACTCGAGCTAAATGCTTGGGGGTGGCAGGGATGGAGCATCACGTGGGCAGCCTGCTCGCTGGCCGTTCGTTCAGGGAGGAAAATGGCTTATCCTGTTCCATGTCTCTATGATGTTAGGGTTGTTTTATTTTTTTATTTTTTTAACATTTTATTTATTTGTCTTTAGAGGGGAAGGGAAGGAAAGAGGGAGAGAGGGAGAGAAATATCAATGTGTAGTTGCCTCTCGTGCATCCCTTGCTGGGAACTGGCCTGCAACCCAGGCATGTGCCCTGACTGGGAATCGAACTGCGATCTTTTGGTTCATAGGCCCATGCTCAGTCTACTGAGCTACACCAGCCAGGGCTGTTTTATTTTTTTAAATGAACAAAAGTACTACACTCCCTAAAGTAACATCTTTAAAACTGATGTCCTTATCTATTGAAAATGTGTATCACTTTTATGCAGTCAATTTTTGTGTACAGAAAAATATGCAGCTTCAGAAAAAGAAGTTCAGGTGGGAAGATATACCACACGTCATCCTCTGTCACATTGTCATGCAGATCTCATAACAAAATCCCTCCACATGGAATATTTTGGTAGAAATGTGCACGAGCGTTCTAAAACCAACACAGAAGCAGAGAGCCAAGACTCCTGAGACTCTCCACTGGATGTCGAGAACTGTGCACAGCACGGGAATTAAGAGAGTGTTGACGACCCAAGGATACACAACAGAAATAAAACACGAAGCATCCAGACACAGGACTTCCCCCGGTGGACACTTTATGGGGACAAAGCTCAACCTTGGCGGACGAATGCCATTTGCACAGCATCTCGCTGGGCCCCTTGGGTACCGCCGTGGGGAAGAGTGGGGCGGCCTCCCCCTCCCTCCGCACCCAGGAAGCCGGGCTTCCTGCCTGCGGGAAGGGATGGAGCTCCGTGGGGCGTGCAGAGCCCTCCGCGGCAGGGGAGGTGCTCAATGGCCCCGCTTCCACATGGGAGCCGCCAGCCACATATGGATTTGGGGCACTTGAAATGTGGCTCATGTGACCAAATGACTTAATTTTTATTTTTACATTATTGTACTGTATTTAAACTTAAGTGTCCTCATGTGGCCTGTGGCTAGCGCATCGATGTCACAATTCGAGATGATAATGTAAGACAATAACTAGATGACCTTGGGGTGAGGAGATGCTTCTTTAATAGAACACAAAAGAGTGTTTTCCATAAAGGAAAAGGTGGACAGGTGAGACTGAATATGAACTAAGGACTTGACATCACTGAGGGGGTAAAAGGTTCACCAAAAAGTTGGAGAACGTATTGCAACACATATGGATGACCACACCTCAAACCCAAAACCTGCAAACACCTCCCATAAGTCAACAAGAAAATTACCCAAAATGGCAACAATAAACAACTACTGTACAATGGCTTGTACAACCACTTCACAAAGAGAATGTCCAAGGAAATCGTTCTCTACGTCATGTCATCAAGGAACTTAAAATAAAAATCACAAGGCGTCACTGCACACCCACTGAAATGATTAGAACTAAGGAGACTGACAACAGGACAGGGGTAACAGGGGTAACAGGGGTTCGGAGCAGCGGGAGCACCCCCACTCTGCGGGCAGTGCACCGGAACCCACTCTGGCAAGCGGGCACGCTAAATTTAAATATACCTTCACCTTCCACAACAACAATTCCACTCTAATGGAATTCACACACCCAACGGGAACGCATGTATTTGTGGACCAAAAGTCTTGAACAGGCGTGTAGAAGGCTCCTCACGTTGGGTTTGTCTGACATTTTCTCATGATAAATAAACTGGGGTATATGATAACCAATTGTGGCGTACAGCGGAATATTATAAAGATTATGAACAAATTACCACTGAACACAACGTGGAAGACAGAAAGAAGACAGAATTCACACGTATGATTCTTTCTGTGTGCGATTCAAAACAAGCAGCGCTCCTGATGCAGGGTCAGCCGCGGTGGAGAAAGGATGACCGGCCGTGACTCCTAGAGACCTTAGGAGCTTCGGAGGTGTGTGTACCGTTCAAGTTCACGCCCTGGATGGCAGACCCACAGGTTTGCCCCTGTGAGGTCAGGCATTCAGCCCTCTGCTTATGATGTGTCAGTTTTAAATGCATTACATGACGATACGAAGTGATAACATTGTTACCGTGAACCTCACACTCTTAGAAACTTACAGCGTGAACTGAGTGCGTGATTTCTTCACCTGCGCCAGCAGTTCTGAGCCTGGTTTTCGGAAGTTGCTCGCCCTCCTCCCGCCAGCTGTTGCAGGAGCATGCTTAGCTGTCTCAGTGACCTTCAGGATCAACTTGAATTCATGTCTTGGAAATTCAAAAAATAAACGATGTCATGCTTTTTACAGACAATGAGGCTGTGACAAAGCTCCACAAGAAATTTTATTTCCCATCCCCTCAGATCGTGGCACGCACTGTTTGAAGTTAATGGAATTCTTGTTCTAGCCCAATTTTTAGAGTCCAACATTTCAAGGTGAATTTTATCACACTAACCACTTTTGTAAATGATTTCTGGGCTAAAATATTGAATTAGGATTATTGCCCTTCAGTGTATCATTCCAGGTTGTGTAATGAATGTTTTTGACGCAGATGAGGAACATCGTCGTCCTGGTTGACATGTAAAACAAACCATTGTCTCGCCACTGTAACATCCTTCTTTGCTTCCTCCTCTACAAATCCTTCTTGAAGAAAAACACGTGTCCTTCTTTTCATTCTTTACTGCTCCCCAGGGCTTGCCTGGGTTGCTAATTGCACCGCCCTGTTTCATCTACTTGGGTCCACCGGGATCAAAGACCTTTTTGTGACTTGCTTTCCATAATAGCAGGCATAAATTGCTATTTATTATCAACATATATAAGCGCACCAGCATTGTCAAGGGGAAATTTCTCTTAGATGGGAACATTTGCATAAAAATAGGTGCTTGCATTTTAATTGCAGGGAAGATGGCTGCTTTTATCTATGCCAGCCTTGAAAAATAAAATAAGCCGAGGAACAGTGTGACGGGGAAAGACTAATCCATCGGCTGATAAGCACTCTACCCCGGGCTCACTTACGTCAAACTACGGCAGCCTCGGAAACTAGTAGTTACGTGAAAATGATATTGTTCTCTTATTGATTGGCCAGAGTAGCCTTCGTGTGGTACTCAAAGACTCGAGGTTTTCTAAATTTTAGAAAACTTGGCCTTCAATTTCACCTTGTGGCATTTTGAAATGCGTTCTAGTAAAACCTGGGACAATATAGACAAGGTCTGTCCAGAAAAAGTCCAGCCATTGTTAATGTAACAAGAACAATTCACTTGACATCAATGTGACCTGGCAGCAAAGGAGAGCGGACTGGAATACACACGCGTGAACAGTGACGACTTCACTGCACTAGTCGGTGGGGGGTGGTAGATGCTGCTGAGTGAGCATGTGCACTGTGTGGCCGTCACATTCAAAGTGACTGAGTGAGCAGAGCAACGAATCTGCATCCAACTTTGGGTTGAGCTTGAACATTCCTCCGTGGAAACTATTTGGATGATTCAGGAGGCTTCTGTGGATGATGCAATGAGTGCAACGCAAATAAAAGTGTGGCACACACGCTTCAAAGGTGGTCGAGAACCTGTTGGAAGTGATCCCCGCTCTGGAAGGCCTGCGGCAAGCAGGACACCTGAGAATGTTGGACGTGCACGGGCTGCAGTCAGCAAACATGGGCTGCTGGCTGCGAGAACTAGACGCTGACCTGGGGATTCCAAAAACTACCACACCTGAGATTTCGACACAGGATCTTGGCATGAAACGTGTCGTGGCAGAATTCGTTCCGCAGCTCCTGCTACCAGCGCAGAAGGAGCACCATGTTGCGGTTGCTACTGACTTGACTGAAGCTGCTGCTGATGACCCAGATTTCCCCAAGAAGGCGGTAACTGGAGACGATGGTGAGTCTACGGCTGTGATCCAGAAACGAAGTCGCCAGGGTCTCCACGCGCGGACAAGGCACGGCAGGGTTGCAGCGAGATCGAGACCATGGTAACTGTGTGTTTTGGTTGGGAAGGTGTAGCCCCTCACGAGTGCTCCCCTCCGGGCCAGTTAACACGGAGCACGACCCAGGGCTCTTCATCGGTTGGGAGATGCCTATGACAAGAAGGGCCGCAGCCGTGGCACCTGCTAACCAGCAGCTTCATCACGGCCATGCCCCCGCTCATGCATCACATGTCCTGCAGAGGTTTTTGGCAGAACATCAAATCACAACAGGTGACTCAGGCCCCCTACAGCCCAGATGTGGTGCCCTGCAACTCCTGGCATTTCCCAAAACTAAAATCACCTGTGAAAGGGAAGCAATTTAAGACAATAAGATTCAGGAAAATAGGGTGAGGCAGCTGATGGGGATTGGGAGACCTGGGTGGGGTCCCGAGGTGCCTACTTTGAAGGGGACTGAGGTGTCATTGTACTGTGTGCAGGGTTTCCTGCATCTTGTATCTTCTTCAGTAAGTGTCTGTTGTTCATGGTACGTGGCCGGGTACCTCCCAGACAGACCCCGGACTTCCCATGTGTGTCTGTCCCTCTACGGTCGTTCTCACTCCCTCTGCCAATACAAGCCCCTTTTCAGTATAAAACGGAACACTGTCTAAAGGTTCCTCTCCGGTCTGTCGAAAACACTGGCAAAAAGGCTGAAGCGCTTTTCCCACCAAGCTGCGTGCGACAAGCTCGTCTAACGAAGGGTGGCACCTTTGTTACACCCCGGTGACCCCACAGAAGAGTGACCCGTTCCTCTTACAGAAACCAATCACATTCTTCTCCACAGAGTTTCTACGTGCAGGAACAGCCATAAGGCCCACGGTCACCCGGCGGCAGAGCTGCCCCCACATCGTGCCGTCTCGTCCGATCCACGAACGCGATCCGACGGCTCCACCATTGCGGTAACTTGTGTCTGCGCACGTGTGTGTGTGTTGCTAATAGAGGAGGAAGAGAAAAGGAATCTCTCCCAGCCTGGGAAAAACCCACGTGTGTGTGTGTATATAGTCTTAATACCTAGTTCTACCATTGAAACCCAAAGGAAAGAAGAAATGCAGAGTATGTCTCGCGCCATTTTCTGAAGGAGAACTATGGTGATTTCTGTAGCCCACTGATCCAGGGCCGCCACTCTCAATGGGAACTTTGTATTTTTACTGTTTCCCCATGCCGTGTCTTTACCTCTGTGAAATTTCTGACTTGGTAAGGTTATAAAAGGAAAGGAAATTGCACCTGAAAATGGTTTGCCTCTTTGCTGAATTTCTGTAGTTATTATTTCAGGCACTTGTGTTTTGAATAAGAATTTCCCGCCCACGTGAATGGCTTCTCCATCTGCTTCAGCTTCTGGAGATAAAACCGATGCCCGGCCGCAGATTTAATATCGGAACCTCGGTGCGGGGCTCGTGGGGCCCAGGTGTGTCTGAGGCTGGGAAATAATGAGGCAGCGTTTGTTTCTTTTTCTTTTCATTGTTGTTGATTCGGAACAATTGGATCCAAAAAGAAAAATGGGTTGAGAAGTAAAATGCAAGTCGGAGGTGATTGGAAGTTTGTTTTATATGATGACGTATTTTAAGCTCTTTTTCCAAGAAGGCATTACTGTTGAGTTTTTGCCTGTCTGATTAGCTAAGAGGCGCACACACGGTCGAAATAAGAGTAAGATGGCATTGATTTAAAATTCCAGGCCCTTCAGTTGAAACTTCAGAAAGACTCCCCAAGACTCTTCATTTCACTGAAGGTTTTAAAGAACCAGCATGTTGCCTCTGCATATAAGTTATTTATGAATTAATCTTTCTAGAACATAACACTGCTGAGCCATGCCCAAGTTTTAGGACTGCCACTAAGCAAATGAAACAAGGGTCGGAACCGAGCGAGCAGAGAAACTGGGAAATAATGACTCACGCCGCACAGCAAGGGACATGCAGAAGGGAAGGGTCTGGTTCCCGCTGGGCCTTGGTCCTGCAGACTGAATCTCGTCAACACAGGCAGCAGCCTCGGGCTGCCAGCGGAGGTGAGTCTGCTCTGAAGCAGAAGGAAACCGGATCTGTGGGGGAAGAAACCCGAACGCCACAGAGAAATCTCCAGCAATCACAAGACGCCCTCGGCTCCGGCTTTGTTCTCTTCTTTCCGTTCTGAGGAGGGGTCCAAGCAGCAAGACCAGGCATTCTTCCCTTAGGTGGGCGTGGTCTCCATGGCCGCCCTCCGTCGGAGGCCTCTGGTGCCCTTTATGGGCAGCTGTGTGGGCCAGATGCCTGCGGGCCAGCAGCCGCCACCGTCGGGTAGCAACTGGGATGAAAGGGCTGATCGCAAACCCAGACCAGCATGCCAGCCCTTCGGCATTGGTCACCTGCATCTGCTCCCAGCTCCGAAGCTCTGTGCCTGTGACGAGGGTTAAAGCAAGAGAAAGAGAGACAGAGAGAGGGAGAGACAGACGGACAGACAGAGACGGGGAGAGACCCGAGCATCTCACTGGCTTTTAAGCCACAGGAAATTTGAATCTTTGAGTGTTACCACCTATGGAATCATGGGGGAAGGCCTTTCAAAAACAGAAGTTTTGAACAGATAGTAATCCCATCCGTACATGTCACTTTTGAGTACTTCACACGTCAGCCACCAATCAGAATGGTGGGCACAACTCTTCGTAATAATAACAGAGTTTCTGAGAGTATGACAAGGAGTTTCAGTTGTCAACCATGTCACCCTTTCCCGACACCTATTAAATTTTCTGTGATAGCTATGTTCTAAATCTTTCCCGTGTCTCTACTGACACAAATCATACGATATAGAAAATTCAGAAGTAAAAATTATTCAGGAAAATGTCCTGGGTAAATTAGCTAAATTAATTGGGATATGAAACAATACATGCAGAAATGTTTAATGTATGATAGTCAACAAGAGCTAAAAAAAAATAATATGAACCTAACATTCTAACCTGTAGCCGATTCACATATTTATTGAGAATTTACACCATGCAAGACCCTGGTGAAAATGTAATTGGTAAAACAAGATAAGCAAAACTTATTCTCTGTTCTGAACGAACTAGCACTTTAATTGGGGAGATAAAACAAATACATTAATGACTTTAACACATGATAGAATACAGTAGGCAAAGGGTATGGTGAGCTCAGCGTGAGTGAAATGGGAAACTGAGTCGGAAACAGAGTCTGAAGAGTATTTTAAATAGTAACTTGAAAGCCCATGATGAGACCTGATACAAGGTACAGAAACGGGTTATCTGTCCCACTGAATTTTCCACTTCTATGAGCTGGGTCACATTCCCCCCAAATCCGTATTTTGAAGTTCTAACTCCCCATACCTCAGACGTGACAATCTTTGGAGACGGGATCTCTAACTCAAAGATGGAGTCTTCAAGGTGGGTTCTGACCCAACCTGACGGGGGTCTCTGTAAGAACAGGAGATCAGTGCACAGGCACGCAGGGTGGGGGGAGACCACTGAGGGCTCAGTGGCTATCTGCAAGCCAAGGAGAGGGGTCTCAGGAGAAACCAAACCCACCAACAACTTGTTTTTGGACTTGCAACCTCCAGCACTGTGAAAAAACGAAGCTCTGTTGTTCAAGTCATCCTGCGATATTTTGTTATTCATCCCTAGCAAATAAATAGCCTACATTTCAGGTTTGCATGTTCTTCTATGCCCCGCACTTGTAGTTAACTAGCTGTAGAGGATGCTGTGGTGGGGCACCCAGGTCACCTCTAGGGGACCAGCAAACCCATCCCTCTGGACCTGTGAGCAAAGGCTCATGGATGTTCCCTGTCTCTGAAGAACTACCCACAGCCGATAGGAGATGCCACACCTGGGAAATTACTTTCACCATCTCATAACCGATGGCCCAGAACAAAGGGCTGACCGACATGGGGCGTAACGCTGGCCCACTAGCCTCCGTGTGGGGTGGTCAGCTCTCTAGTAGGGTTGATGCTCTGGCGCCCTCCCTCTGTGGGTCAGTCCAACGCTGGACTTCACTGGAGCCTGGTGAGCTCAGCTCTTTCCTGCCTTTCCCTGCTCCAGGACCTGCAGCTTCCCCAGAGGGGTACTGTCTCAGTGCATCCCATGCATTGAATCCTGCATCGAGAGCTGCTTTTAGGGGACTCAGCCTAAGGAGGGTAGTGACTGTCGAGGTCCTGAGAAGCAGGTGCATGACCCACCTGGAGGCAATAAAGTTCCAATGACTGGTGGCACGTGGAGTTTTTATAGGCTCTACCGTGCAGAAGTTTGATAGCTGCGCAGCAGTAAAAAAGAAAGAACTGTTACCTTTTGCAACACCCTGGATGGACCTGGAAAACATTCTTCTAACTGAAATAGGCCAGTCAGAGAAAGACAAGTACATTATTTCACTTATGTGTGGAATCTAATGAATAAAATAGAAACAGAGGCATAGATACATGAAACAGACCGATGGCCACTGGAGGGGAGGGAGAAGGAGGGACTGGATGAAAGAAAATGAAGGGATTAGCCAAAAAGCATACAGGCATGACCCAGGGACACAGACAACAGTGTGGGGATTGCCTGGGGGGTGAGGACTGGGCAGGGGTGGGCAAAGGGGGGAAAAGTGGACAACTGTAAAAGCATAAATAATAAAATATAATTTTTAAAAGGCTGATTGCTTAGACCAGCAGCTCTGGTGAACTTGGACAGGGTAAAGAAGCTCTTACAATATCTCAGACTTTAAAAAATCATGAGGAGGGTGGGAATTATAAGAACTGTAGATTCGGGTGGATGCTTCCTCATGCCATAGACCCCTTGAGGAAATTGGCGGGCTCAGGTGAATGAATCCCAGTTTAGAGCCTAATGGGAAGGTCAGTGCATGTCTTTGATAATATTTGGATGGAGACTCCTGTCCTGCAGCCGGAGGCAAATGGAACAAAAGGCCAAGCACAGAACCTAATGGTAACAATGGACAACGTCAGCAGAAGCTGCCCTCCGCGTCCCTGGCTGCTTTCTTGATTTTCCCACATCAAACTATCCAAGGCTTGTACCGCCCCGGACCTAAAGTGAGCTATTTCTCTAAGCAGTCCTTGTTTCTTTCAGGGGGAAATGGTATTTAAGTTTTTAATCTGAATGTAAAGGTGATCTGAATATGGTAGGAAGGGCCAAATGCAATAAAGTCAGACTAAAATCAGTGTTTTTATTTGTGTATGTGCTAATGTAGAGTTAAAGCTACAGATCGAGTTCAAGGATTTGCAGTTTTAACATTTTATTTTTTTTCCTAAACACAATTTGCAGAGTCAAGTAGTTTAATATGATGTCAGATGATTTCCAGTAACTAGGTAAAATTAAGGGCATAATTGAAAATGGAAAAGCCAAAAAATCTATACCTTGTGAATCCTCCACGAGATACTTACAACTGTATGTACCTATGAAAAATTAATTTCAAAAATAATAAAACACGTAATAGATGCAGGGATATATACTAATAATGTAACAGAACTGAAAACGTAGGAGCAATCCTATTTATAGTTGATATGTGGTAAGATACATCTTAATTCAAGTTTTCTCGTTAACGAGTTACTAATTCTGGTATTTTTTTAGAAGTGTGTACAGAAAAACTCCATGATGTTGAAAGCATTGGGAGCCAAGCTCACTAGGAAAGAGAGAGATTGAACATAAATCATTTAAATCTCAGCGTTGGAAGAAAGCTTAGAAATCAGCTACAGCCATTGGTGTGCTGTCCGTGGTCCTGAATACACATGGCGCATATACGGAGGCGGGGTGGGGGTGGGGGGCGGAACCAGGAGGACAGTGTAGTATATTCGCCTACCCACAACCTTGCACCACAACTTAAAATATAAATGCATCGAAAAAATTGTGTCCATTTATTTAAAGGATGACAGAACATAAAATATTATAGTATATGAAATGAGTCCTGTAAGTCATAAAATGCAAAGAACTTCCGTTTTTTCTGCAAAAGTGCAACATTCGAAAATATTATCAAGCTAGAAAATAGCAATGAAGACCCACTGAAAGTGCAACCCTAGACTAACGTGCCGCTACCACACCATCTCATGTTGCCAGTAAATTCACTCTCTGTCCAAAAGCAGATTCCAAATAGCAATGCTTTTTTTCACATTCAGATGCTCCGTGTGAGGTTGATTGTAAAAATGATTATATAGAGTAAAGACAGGAGCCTTTGCTTTGATTAAGGCATTTGTTTTTTCAAGACCTGTTGTTTAAGTAGATCATTTGCCTTAGGAAATGACCCTCTTTGAATAACACTCATAGATACTGGATGGAAGACTGAGAACATTGACAGGAAAAATCACATGGTTTTTATTACTTTTGATTTCATGGCTCTATTTTGACATCTTAATGCTTTCTTTATTATAGCTTAAGCCTACTCATCAAAGACTTGATGAGGACCTACTCTATGCTTTACTGTAGTAGGCGCTTTGGGGAAAGTTCACATAAAAATTAGATCTCTTTCCTCGGAGAGATTTTACAAATTGTTACTATACAAGACAAATGTAATATGTGCTATGGTGAGATACATGCAAGTGCTAAAAGCATAAATGCAGAGAGTGCTATATCCTAGGCATTCTAAGAGGGTTAATACAGGCAGAGTCGCTGTGGTGAGGGAATTAAGGAAGGGAAGGCTTCCCGGAGGATTCTACTTGGGAGCCAGACCTTCAAGCTCAGGCAGGTTCATGGAAAAGGGTATCACAGATAAAAAGCCGGAAAGAGCAAAACGGGAGGTCACATGTAGGAAATTGAAAATGTTCTAGTAATACAGGATTGTTCTCTTTTATCTATTCTTTATACATTTTGTCATAGAATATACCCCTTTCTGAAAGTGTTCAGAAGCTAGGGTCTGTGAATAAGGGTTTTTATAAGAAATGAAATAGGAAATACCAGATCACGCAAAAACAGTCAGCGAAATCCAGATAAGGGAATTTCATTGCATCGTGTAAGTGGACACCACGGAAGGTTTGAGCACAGAGAGTAATTAGGTCGCATCTTCTCAGAGGCCTGCAGAAGAGGCTGGGGTGTGGCAGGAAGCTCAGGCGCCGTAACAGAAGAGCAGCATTTTTCAAGCAGGGGGAACACTCGACCCAGCTGAGCGCTTCCCACAACCACTCTTGTAACCCTCTCAACGGTCCTAGGACGCTGTGACGTTCGGCAGAGAAAGCAGAGGCACCTGGGGGATGCTGAGATCCAGAGAGCAAGGGACCGTCAGCTCTAGCACAGAGCTGACAGGCTGGGATACACGGCGAACACCTTCAAACTTGAAGCAAAGACACTTCTGAGTGGGGAAGATGAAGTACGGCCAAAACGTTCCCCTAGCATCACGATCGAGCCCAGGCTTCGGCTCATTATCTCGGGTTCCTTTAACTCCCGTCCCACCAGATTCCCCACGGCCAGCTTCACCAACCTCCAGTTAGTCGTTGTCACAGCGGACGTGACCTCGGCCCCGCCGCGCTGCCGTTCTCCCTCCACCGCCATCGCGCTGCTGTCCGGGGCATGGGGGCTGCCAGGTGAGTCTGCTCCTTTCCCGCCTCCCAGCCGGAGCCTCAGGGCCCCTGCCGTCACGCCGTCACGTTGTTGGCTCGGTGCCCACGGGATGCTCCGCGCTGTGCCTGAACGGTGAGACAAGCAGGTGGCGATCTAGGGCCCGATCCTTTCATCCTTTTGGCCTCAAGGAAAAGACAAGATTGATTCGCTTGTGAAATGAACGTCAGGTGAGAGGCAAATACACTCGGAGTGTGTATCTTCACCCCTAAGTTTTAAACTATTGAGCTTGGTCCCTTCAGTCCTGAATATGGAAACGTGAGTGGGATGATTAAGCTGGAGGATGTATGAGGGGTGGGGGCAAAAGTAGGTTTACAGTTGTGGGTGTGCAAAACCCAACAGCCTATTCCTGTATTATTAATAGTTACTGTGTCATTTTTCAGTACAAACAACGGGAACCCTACTTTTGCCCAACCTTATATTGTAAGTCCCTAAATAAAATATTGTCGATAAATAAAGGTCCAGGGAGTAGATTCTATTAAATCCTGGGGCCAAAATTACTAGGTGTGATGTGAGGGTAGGGGTGGTAGGTTCAAACTGTGTCAGGGCCAGGCTGGACACAGGGGATTACCCACAGGTCAGAGAGGTGCTTCCAAGGTGTTTTCCACCAGCGGGCAGGCATTGGGCGCTGTCGAAAGCACAGGCCCTCTGTCAAACCCATCCGAACGTCCTGCCTGGTTTTTTTAAATCATTTTATTGTTACTCTATTACAGTTGCCCCAGTTTCTCCCCCTTGGCCCTCCCCCACCCAGCCCGCCCCCACTCCCGCAGTCCATTCCTACGCTGCTGTGCCTGGTTTTGACTAACTGATTTTAGCCTAGATTTTAATCTCTCCCAAAAGAGTTAGCAATTTTTTTCTAAGGTTTGTAATGGAATGAAGGATGTGAATAACTCTAAACATTATTTCTCCAGGCTTTGCATCTGCTTTGCCAGTTTAATGATTCCCAACCCCACGGCAGAGGGCAGACCCCGGGTTCCCTCTGATTCACAAGAGGGGCATCTCATCTCCTTCTCGCGGGAGAGCCGAGTCATTGGGCTCACACAGCAATGAGACGCCCCGGTCCTCACCTCCGGCTGCAAACAGAAGTTAAATCCTCGTAGAACTCACTGTAAAGGCCGAATCTATATTTTGAAATGAAAACAGTGTATGATTTTGAGAAAAGAGTAGATTCCTAAGATAGTACACACACACAAAAAAACACAAACCATAAAACAAAAATTGAAAATTGAACATCCTCAACGTTAAAAATGTTGTTTCTTAAGGGCTCCTCAAATGGAGATGGCAACCCACACGCTGGAAGCAAATATGTGTAAAAGTGTATCCAATTTTTAAAAATTTGGGTTCAGAATATATAGAAAACTCTGATGACTCAGTGATACGAAGGCAGAAAAAAAAACTTGAAAAAGGGGAAAAGATTCAAATGGACATTTTTACCAAAGAAGACATACCAATGGCTAATAAGTAGAAGAAAAGACAGTCCACAAATACAAACTAAAACCTCAGTGAGATGCCACTTGGATGGTTAAAAATAACAAGATCGACTCCGTTCCGTTTCGGCAAAGACCCGGAACAGCTGGAGCTCTCCGACCTCGCGCTCGCCGGCCGGTGGGGAAGCCAGGCGAACACCGCTCGGGGAGACAGTTCGGCAGACATATCCGCCACGCAACCCAGGAGCCTTGCTCCAACCTACCCAGGTAATTTTTACAATTATTTTCAGACTTTATTCATAATAGCAAAAACATGCAAACAATCAAAACATCCATCCACTAGTGAAAGGACAAGCAAAATGTGGTGAATCCATATGGTGGCATGTTATTCCCCAACAAAAGAGAACATGCTACTGAGATGTAACGACATGAGTAAATCTCACAAGTACCCAGTGGGATGCGGTCAGGCAGAAAGGAAGCACAAAGTCCGGACCCCAGGAGGAGGGAAGACGGCCGCCCTGGGCCGGGGCCGAGGGACGCCCATGGCCGCAGAGGTAGACCAGGGGCCTTTCCGGGTGACGGGTGTGTTCTAGGTCACAACTGTCATGTACGGTTGTGAACACATCAAAATGCATGTACCACTAAAAACTGGTGTGTTCTATTACATGTAGACTTGACCCCCCGAAAACTTAGTTTAAAAACACACAGATACACACACACTACTGACTCCATGATTTGAAAGCAATTTCCCTGGGCATCCTTTTTCCTGGGCATAACGTTCCATAACATTTTTCCTGGGCATCTTTACCTGAAGCTCAAAAGGAAGTATCTACCCAAGCATAAATCGCACACCGGTTTCCTCAGCAGCTAGGAACCGGTGATAAGATCTGCTCTTCACACTGAGCTTCCGTCTGAACTTCAACCAATTGACACAGAACCTGCAAAAGCTCCTCAGCGGCCCCAGCCACCTGTCAGGCGTCTGCCATGGTCGCTGCAGAAAGTTCCGTTGAACCGAGCTAATCCGAAATCACAAGGACGGCCGTTTCTTCCCAAACTCAAATGGAAGAAGATGCTAATGATCCTCCCTTCTGTCTAGACCTCCACTGGACGCAGCGGGACTCCTTGGAAACAGCATTTGCGGAGGCGAGGCGATGGAAACGCGGTGCTTTCGTCACCGCGCGTGGGTAGCAAGGAAGTAAGGATTCTAGAAGATTCTTGGTTAGAACACAAGGTAGGGGGTCAGGAGAAGCAACCGCTTCTGCCGTGGGTGCTGACAGAAGCCGGTGGACACCGGTGTGAGGCTGTGAGCCGGTCACACGGGGAGGGGCCCCTGGGAAAGCAGACGCCAGAGCAGGTTTGACGGAAACACACTCTGCCCTTGAACGTCAACCTTCCTGTCCACGCAGGCGAGAATCAGCGCCTCCCAAGCCCTTTCATCTTTCTCTTTTTAAATATATACCTAAGAGGTAAGATATGCTCCTGCCAGAAAAAAAAAAAAAATGTCTTTACTCACTCTCAATTTCAGTAAGCTCATGGATGGGAATATTAATCACACAAAAATAATATATTTTATAAGGACCTTCTAAGCATCAAACTGAAGGTTAAACTCCAATTAATTAGTAATTCCTGTTTGGGGAGCTTCTAATAGCCACAGCCAGGTGTGTCCTAAGTAAGCTTAATGGGCAGCGCGGCCTTACACATTAATGGAATCTCCGTATAAGATCTGGTTTCCAAGTTTCTCATGATACAGAGACTCGCCATTCCCCGTGTTTCCCATCTCTAAACGTTAGACCGAAAAAAAGTTAAGCAGCTGTAATGTGGTTGTTCTGCTTTAGAGAAACATGTAAGATGATTATTGTAGAGAAATTCTGCGAAACAATAGCCTGCTACAGGGAAGCACGCCAATGAAGTCTTTCATGCACCCCGCTTCCCACCCATCCCCGCCCGCTTGCAGAGGGGCCCGCGCATTGGGCCGTCCATCAGCCACCAGCCGAAGCTGCCCCGGGAGCCCTGGCGCTTCCCGAGACGCATTTATCAAGCTGCGGATGAGGTTTTTCATTTTTATTGCTGGTCATGCTCTAATGTGTTTGGAGAAGAGATAGTGAAATTGAAATTGGACCTGTCCTATCTCTCCATGCCAGCTGAGAGCTGGCAGGCTGGAAAAATTGTGGCGGGTGCCTCTCCCTCGTTTGAAGCAAATACCGAAGGTATCTTTAAAGGAATTTTTCTTACCTTTTGGCAGGAGAGAGACTCCACAACCTCTCCGCGTTCGTTAGAAGGGCTGGGCTCCTTCCCACGTCGTCCAAGGCCCTTGACATCTGACTTCAACAGAACTTCGCTCGTTCCACTGCATTTTCCCCACTCCCCCTTCTGTGCCCTGCGCTGGACGGCCTGCTCCCCGGGCCGCGCTGCGCCCTTGACGCGTTGCCCCTCCAGCTCCGCCCTGCCCGTTGCAGCCCTTCAAGGTAAATCTCCAAGTAGCTGCATCTCCAGTGAGTCTATTCAACAAATTATCGTGGACAATTCCCCTTCCGATATCCAGATGCAGGGCAGTCAGCAGACACCATTTCCAGCCCCCTGCCTGGTGCTCTGCAGACGGCCATCCAGCCGGGCTCCGGTGGGCTGTGTGGGACCTCCGCACACTCCCGGTGGGTGAGAACGGCGGCTGACCGTCGGTCCCGGCATTCCCTGCCCCAAAGGCATCCCGATTACACCCCCGCCCTCCCTGGGCCCCCTGGCAGGCGGAGTCCGTGGGCTGCCTCCGGTCCTCCCCTCCACCCCACGACTTCATGCCCACCCTTCTCCACGGGAGTGAGTTTCCGCAGTTCGTGGTGGAGGTCAAAACGCACAGGGAGTGGGAAAGGCACTTCCAGTGTGCCAATAACACCTGGGAGTCACGGGAACAGCCCCATTTTCCCGGCGCTATCAATCTAGCGTCTCCGAGACCCATGAAACGCGGCGGGCGGAGGTCACACGAGGGCGACGCAGACGCGGGGCAGAAATGCAGACGTGTGGTCAAAATCTGCAGACATTCCTACCTTACTAGTCGTTACGGAAATGCAACGTAAAACATTGCCTTCATCTCTAATCTCAGTAAAGATGTAAGTGAAAATAGGCATTGTGTAAATATGCATTATTGGTGAGAGTATAAATCATGCAGGTTTTCAAAAAACGCCGTGCCCTTTAAAGCAGTAATTATACTTCAAGGAATTTATTTTAAAGAAACCATAACGATATATATCATTGGCAGCATTATTTATAAGAGAAAACCAAAGCACCAATGAAAGAGAACAGTTAAAAAGCAAATCTGTACTGAAATTTCATGCAGCTCTTTTAGGTAATGTTTTTAAAAATATATTTAATAACATTAGTAATGCTTATGATATCATGTGAATTTAAAATGATTTGTAACTGTTATACACAATATGTCATGTACAGGGTTACCCCAATTGTGTGCTCTATGTATGTATTTGTGTAGGCAAACTTTTTTCACTATACAAACATGTATATTTATGTGTATTTACACAGAAACTACTAGAAATAAATATAAATAGGTATTAATAATTATTTTCGTGTACCAATTTTTTAGTTTCCTTAAGTACTTTTATTTCTAATATACTCTACTATGACATTAAGCTTTTAAAATTAGAATGGAAAGGAGCAACAACATAAAAGTATTTTTATTACTGAGAAATTAACTAGCCAGTGAATACCCCGACACGAACTGGTATTTTTGGCTTCCTTTTTGTTGTTGCTGAGCCTCAAAGTGTGACTGAGTGTACAGCACGGAATTAGACGTAACTGTGTTACCGCGTTAACAAAACAGCAGCCCAAGCAACCATAGGAAAGGGCGTAGAACGATCGATTTCCTCCAATGGTGAATGGTATCTGGAAATCGCTCCAAGCAGGCACACGCGGTATGATGTGAATGAACGTAGCGGGAGACCCTCTGGAACCACTTGCAACGCTGAAGGAAGGAAGCCCTTTACCAAGCAGACTCCACGGCATGGATTGAAAATGAACAGGTCTTCCCAACATTTGCTAAAATAACAGAAGATGGATAGAGAATTGACAGATAGTAGATAGATAGGATATAAATAATAGAAATACAAAAATAGCACAGCTGGAAAGGGAACAAAACACAGTTCAAGGTGGAAGTGTTATTTGCTCATTTGATTCATTCACTTGTCACGATTATTCTCTCTCCAGTGGGAAGAGAACCAGGCATCAGAATCTCTGAAAATTCATTCTCTGCTAGTTATCCCTGAGCACATGTCACAAAAGACACTTCAGAAAAATTAACCCATTATTGATGACTAGAAACTTGGCCTCGAACCTGTGTGAACGCCACTAGGGTGGTCAACTGGATTAGAACAAGAAACCTCGGTTTTTATCTCCCGTTGGAAGCTCTGGCAAAACCATAGCTTAAGTGGCCTCGCCCATGTTTCCTGTCTGTCTCCCGGCTCCCACCAGGGCGCCGCTACTTGGCTCAATAACTGGAAGTTACTGGAAAGAGGGGTGGGAGAAGTATTTCTCCCACGTTGGAGGAAATCCTGAGCCACATTTTGTCCCTGCTCCTATGGAAGGGGAATCCAGGAAAGGATGATTCTAAACAGTGAAGAAATCAAAGAGGGACATGGGAAAGCTCGTTCAACTACTCAGCTTTTCATCCAAAAGCTCTGCTTCCTCTACCTTAAAAAAGCGTAAAAGTTTTACTTCCAGTAGGGCTGCTTTTCCCCAAACTTGTTCACCTGGCTCTTCCTCCGGGGCGAAGGAGCCAGGGAAAGGCTGCCGTGGCTGCCACCACCCACTGCGGGGACTGTCCCTTCAAAAATGAGTAAAATGGCCACGACTGTCTATTGTGTTGTGTTCTAGGCACCGTGCTTGCTGATTCCCACTTGAACGAATCCTATCAAACGCTGCGCAACGTCAGTACCAAGTGCCAAGAGGGCCCCACAGCTGGACGCAGCTGGGATTCTAACCCAGTCTGTCCAACCCAGAGCCTCCACCCACTCTTCTGCTCCCTGTCATGCTGGCTGCTAACCTGATCGGTTTAACGAAGTCAGCTGGCTTTCAGTGCAGGGTAGACATCCTGTCAACCTGCTCACGCTTCCCTTCCCTGCACAGGAACCTGTTCAGCGTGCGTGTTAAGGTCAAAGATGCTCAGTGCTAGTTGTCACCCGCTCTCTACTCTACTCCCAAACCCCAACCTCTAACCCTACACACTTTCTAAACATACGCACACACTTGCACAGCAATACACAGCATGGGGCGGCGCATCTCTCTGAAGATGGAAGTAGTGGGGGGAGAGACGCAAAATGCCGAAGCACAAAACCTGACCCTGCGTCCTGACAACCGCCACTGTCCTGGCGTGGCTGGAGTCGGGGTTTCTTGCTCACGGAGCTCTGAGGGTGCTCACGCCGCTCCAGCAGCTCCTTCGCAATGGTACCGTTTCTTCTGATAATTATCATTAAGCAATGGTGCTTCTCAAGAATCAGTATCTGTGTCAGACACTGCCGGTCGACCACGAATCCCATTTTCTTGTCTTTCAGGCCCCAGCCGGGAATGCCTGGTGCATCTTCCAAGTCAGACCCACAAAAGCATCCTACGCCGGACCCTCCAGAGCCTTGGCAAGCCTGCTGCTGAGTGTTGCCCGCAATGAAAGACAGTGGTGCTTTGGCCCCCCGAGTCCCTGCAGAAAACACGAGGAACTGAACCCCCTGTGTCCACCAACTCTGAGTTGGACCCATGTGATGAGCAGGACATGCAAACCTCCTTCTCCTGATAGGGATGCCAGTCACTGGGTTTAGAAGCCCACCCAATCCAGCGTGACCTCATCTGCAAAAGCCCTATTTCCAGAAACGGTCCCATTCTGAGGTTCTAGTGGACGCGATTTGGGAGGGATGCTGTTTAGCCCAGATAGAGAGGTAAGCCCCAGGAGCCGAAGCTCACCCAGGGCCGTCTTGGAGGCTCCCTACTGCAGCCAGCCACCCTGCCAGTCGGCTGTGGTAGCTGTCACCCAGCTTAACATTGACTCTCTGCCTCCCCCGCTCCGCAAAGCCCCTCGGCATTAGGTTCTACTCCCTCGGCCCCAAGGAGCACTACTGAGCTGAGATGCAAACCGCTGCCTGTAGCTCTGATCTGTCTTCAGAGCCTCAAAATCACACTGTGATGTGCCTGATCGGCACCTCGCTGAAGGGCTTTGCAAACCCTTGATGACAACAACATTTCCCAAACTGAAGTTGCCACGTGACCCCTGCAGACACACGACGGGCCACTCCCACTCAGATGCACCACCACGCCCGACCAACGCCGCCCTACGGCCTTGTTACGCCCATCTCCTTGGGGCCCATCTCAGGGCCGCCCCACCGCCCGAGTGAAGAGCCAGGACGGCCCTCGCCCACCATCTCACCCTGTCCAAGCTGCCACCACCAAGTCTGCCTTTCTAAATACACAGCAACGAGGGGCACTCCTTTGCCATAAAACACTCAAGAGCTTTCCATTTCAAATCGTTCACCCTGGTGTCTAAAGGCCGCACCGTGGGGCGAAGTTCTATTGCCCTTCATATAACCAGCCCTTTGTCTCTCTTTGTTCAAGTGGTTTTTTCTGCATAAATTATCCTTAGCTCCAAGCATCTTTCAAACGATCTCCTCAGCTCTGGAGTCTCCAAGCAGCTATCCCACAGATTAAATGTGAAAAAGGGCTCATCCATGGGTAAATCGGGCCTGTGGCTGCCGTTACCTTCTGCCCAAATCACTGTGTGTCTGGAATGAACCCATGGACAGGTGGCCCTGGCTCCCCGACTGGAGGTTGAAATTCTGGAGAAAAGGGGCGGATTCTTGGTCATCTTACGAACCCTAGGGCCTCACACGGACACCTCCTCCCTTCCCGGGGTGGATAAGTGGGGGGTGAACACTTGCTGAATAAATACTCCTTGCTTTAAACTCTAAAGTGATGCACGTTGAGAATAAGCATCCCGCTGGAGTCAGCGTTTGCTATCAACATCAGGCGAGGCACGTTTTTCCGTCCCTTGCATGATAAGGAATTGGAATGGTCACCGCCCAAGTTTAAAATGTTAATGGTTGATTTAGTGAGAAAGAGAAAAGCAGAGAGAAGGAGGGGAGAGAGGAGCAGCTTACTGTCCTGTAATCGGAGAAAGATATTAGTTCCAATCGTTTTTAAATCACTGCTTCTCGCCCTGGCCGGGCAGCTCTGTTGGTTGGAGTGTCTCCCCCACGCACCAGGGTTGAGGGTTCGGTCCCCGGTCAGGGCACATGGAAGGGTCCACGAGTGAGTGCCTGGATGTGCCTGTCTCTCTCTCAACTCAATAAATAAAAAATAAATAAACGTTTTGAGTGATTGTTTTCCCAAGGACGTTCAGAACATTTCCGCGTGGGTTTGGTCCAATTAGGTCTCACTTCTCCTCCCAAACCGACAGTTGCTGGGGGTGCAGCGGGAGGGCCTGCATCGGTGCTGTCTCAGAGACGCCCTGCCCGCCTTCGGGCAGCACTGGCTGGGTCGGGGTTGCCAGGTGGGCTGCTCGCCGGCCCCCAGGGGCATCTCAGGCACAGCCCAGCGCCTGGGGGCAGGACGCTTGTCACAGCAGGCCCAAGCAGCTCTGTCCAGTCCCCTGTCACCTGTTTTCAGAATTCCTCTTCTTCTTTTCTTTTCCAGAGTCAGAAACCACACTCGACGTGGACTATCAGTCAGAGAGGTTCATATTTGTAATGACATGGCTTCTGCATTATACACACAACGTTTCATTCACTGAGGAAACATTAAAACTTAGTTGCCATAGAAACATTACCAATTCGTTAATTCACCCTCTTTTTCAAGGACAAATTCCCACTAGGAGCAGCAAAGAGAGCTCCAGGCACCTGAACAACTGCTTCCTACAGAGAGACGCAGGGCGCCTCCTGGCTACCTGTCCAGGGAGCCCCCGGCAGGTCCACACCGCCCACGGCTCCACGTTCCAGGGCGGAATCAGGTCCTACTCCTGGTCCACAGCACAGTTAGCCAGGCAGGGAGGTGACTGTGGCCTCCCCTCCCTGCCCGGGACACCCGCGACCCTGGCACCTTCCCCCACCCCGTTGACATCCCAGGACTCCTGCTTCCGCAGACAGCTCGGCGCCCGCAATGCTGGAGTCCCACCCTAACATAAGGCTCCTGGGGGACGGGGACCCTGGCACCCTTCTTCACCAGTGCGCCCCACCTTTGGAAGAGTATCCAGGCCATGGGCGCTGGCTGCTTGATGAATGTGTCAGGGGTCACAAACCTCAGCTATGACGTCACAGTGCAGGAGAGGTTTCTGTGGTTCCAGGGCCCAGCCGCAGCTGCAGCGGAAGGTGCAGGTGGGGGATACCACCAGGTGGGCAGCTGCAAGCCACCAGTGGCGCGGTCCCACCCACCTGGAGGCCCCACCCACCTGGAGGTCCCACCCACCTCGAGGTCCCACCCACCTCGTGGTCCGGAGTGCTGGGGGGAGTCCAGCAGAGAGATGCGGGGGCGTGGCGTCTCTGGGCTGCTTCAGGACTCCTGGTACCTTCTTGGTCCTGGGGAGGCTTTCAAAGCCAGAGAAAGCAGAAGAAACCCTTTACCTCTGCGTTTTTCCAAAATAGAAGAGCATTGTGTTATTCAGTATGAAAACTATTTTTTCAAGGACTTCCACCAATTTTCATCAACCGCGAGTCCAGAAGACTGATCGCCCGTGAATGAAAGCACCCCGCAGTCTCTGCCCAGGTGGACCACCCCCTCCGTTTACTCACCGAAGTCTCTGGCCGAGGCCGCGCTTTACCCGCTGGGAAGACAGGGGCCCTGCCATCCGTGAAAAGCCGGCGCGGCTGTCCAGCGCTCCCTCCCTCCCGGCGCATTTCAAGAGAGGCTGTCTTTGGTGAGAGATGTTCCTTCCTCCTCTTCAAAAAATAGGAGATATTGTACTTCTTTTTTAAAAAAGGCGCGGGGAGCAGTGTTGTAAATAAAGAGCGCACGCCACGGAGTGCTGTTTTAAAGCTCACATGCATCAGAGGGTGCGCGGTCTCACCAGATCGCCTTTGGATGACCTGCTACAGCGGCATGGTGACTAGGAGGCAGGCCGACCGCCTCTCCAGCGAGCATCGCGCCTGAGGCGGCCATGGGCTGATTCAAAACCACGGGGAGAAAGCCCAGCGGACTGGCCCCTAGGGCCCGGGACTGGGATGATGCTGGACACCTGAGGGCAAAGATCTTACATCTGTGAATTTCCCAGTCCTCCCGAAACATCCCCATTGGAGGCCACCTGAGCGTGATCTGTGTGTGCGGGGCAAGCCCAGCAGCAGCCTCATGTAGCGAGCGTGGAGACGGGGTCCTCTCATGTTGGGGCATGAGAATCCATGACCCAGTGGATGTTCAGGGGGCCGCTGGACCGTGTGCTCCGCAGGGCGTAGCCGCCCCGTGCCCCCTGGGCTCTCCCACACCCAGGACCGCGGGGCCCTTGCTTATTCGGTTAACAAATCCATGAGAAGCTCTTGTGAAATCTGAACCGCCGGGTTATGGCTCCCGATGACTTCATACACTGTCTTCCTCGGTTTAATTCCACCTGCCGTCTAATTCAGCTTCTCGGCTGCGGGAAGCCTCGGCTGCGGCCAGGGCCTCCCACTTCCGGAGTGGAAGCTCGGGGAGCAAAGTCGTTTGGTCTCTGGTTAGACAGAGAAAGCTCCTCCTAAATCAGACAGCAGCCTTATGGATCAGGCCAACTGTTCCCACAAAGGTCACCGTCTGTAAACCACGGCCGGGGTTTCCTTCTGGTTTCTCTTTCTCCTCTTCCTTCTCCTCCTCCTCCTTCCTTTTGCTCCCTGATTTCGAAAGTACTTTTGTTGACCTGAAAAAAATTGAAAGCTTGCCTTAAATTGTTTTTCTGTATCAATATAAACGTGAGCCATGCACGGTGAACCTGAGATGTCAACGCGAGAAACCATGCACAGCTGCCCGCCCACGGAGGAGCCGAGCCGGTGTGCACAGCGGCACGCACCTGCCATCTCCGCTGCGCCGGCCCGCACGCAGCCGCCGTCCCATTCTTTGCTCTGGAATCCGTTCCCGGCTTCTCTGTAATCTCCTTTGCTGAAATACAAGGGCAGACACCAAGAGATGATATGAGAAAACTCACGGAGCGGCAATTCAATCAATCGATCAATCAGTTGGTACAGAGTGTGTGTCCCTTGCAAGGCACCGGGCTAAAGACAATGTGGAAATGTGGGACAGTATTGCCTATCCACAGGGAAAAGCCATCCGGAAAGGAGACAGAGTAAAAAATAAAAATAAAAAAACGGAAAGTGGGAGAGTGTCATTTACAACACAGGCCACAGAGTGACCCGCAGAACAAAGGCAGAGAACGAAGCACAGCCACGGGCCGGCGGCTGTCCCTGGCTGCCGCACCCACCGCGGGCCAGGCCGGGCGTAAGGGGGTGACTAGGACAGCCTCTGGTCCAGCCCAAGGGCGTGCCACTGTCCACACAGGCTTCATTACCAGCGGGGACATGTCTGAGTCCTGTCCTTGGCTGGGACCTCAAGGGCAACGTGGAAGCTCCTGAAACTCCCCGTGACTTGGCGCCGGCTCCCTTGGCCGTTCCGGGGAAACTGGAGCAGGGGCACAGGGAGCATCTGGGCTCCCCCTTCACTGCTGTCCTGGGAGAGGGTCGCAGGCTCTGTCTCTTGTTTCCTGCACGGAGGAGCTGGGCACCAGGTGGGAGCCGACTGCGGAGGAAGGAGGCTGAGGGTGGTTCTAGGTGCGGCCGTGACCAACCCGCCTGGTCAGTGCCCCGCCGTTCACAAGGACTCAATAAACATCTCTTATTATAGCCACACAAATGAAGATTTGAAGTAGAGTTACAGGCACCATCACAGGGACCTTTAAAAACTATTTGATGCCAGTGTTTAGTTTTTTCCCCCAGAAGAGTGTACCAGTTAACATCCCAACCAGCAGTCAACAAGAACAGACTCCTACAACCCGGCCAACACTGAGCAGTGCTACTTTTTAAAATAGTTTCCGGCTTGATATTTGAAAATGCTGTTTTAATTTTTCATGTCTTTGAATACCAGTCAGGGTGACCTTTATTTTTATTGAGGTTGACCAGGCAGTTGTATTTTTTTTGTTGTTGTTGTGAATTATTTGTGCCTGTCCTCCGGCAATTCTTCTCTTAAGGCTTTCCTCTGAATTTTTTCACGCCTGCGGAACACAAATTAGAGAGATGGGCAAGACAGGAGCCTTCTGCCCTCAGAGCTGCTGCACGGGCTCTGGGGCCCGATGGCCAGGCTTCGATTCCTGGGTGCGCCGCTTCCTGGCTGGGAGCCCTGGGTCAAGCCACTCAGCCACCCTGTGCTTCCAGTTTGCTCAGCTGGAGATAACAACCCCACCTCATGGGATTCCTGTAAGGACTCCACGGGGATTGTAATACGAATTAGGCGAGGCAGTGTATGCGATGGGAAATGATCTGTCAATTTCTCCTATCGGCTTATTACAATCTCTGCTTTCAGAGTAGATTTATTTGTCAGTTTTGTGGTCCAACCTTTGTCTGTCATATGCAATACTGTGAGGACATGAGCTCTGGTAAATAAGAGACATAATTTCTATGTCTTCTTGATAAATTATTGCTTTTCTCATTAAGACAAGTTTTTTTTTATCTTCTTCGTGCTTCCCCCGCCCCCATAACGTTTTTCGGAATGCTAGCCTGCCTCTCTCTAGGACAACACCTTGTCTTGTCTTTCGTTCCTCCTTCGTCGTGACCCTTCCGTGCCCTGGTATTCAGGTGTGCGGCTCCTGCAGACCGCAGGGAGCTGGGTTTTTTAATCTGCTCAGGGAAATTTCGTCTTTAACAGATGAATTTGATTTACCTATCCTTTTTCATATTGTGACTAGTGTATTCTTCTCCACTACAGCCTAACTGGTTGCTTTTTCTGTAGTGTGAGGCTGTCGGTGTCTGGGTGTGCAACGCACACCCTGTTCCCCTGGTGAATTGTGCTCGGAGTTAGTTCTGTTACGGCTTCCCTTCCGGGACAGAGTTTGTCTCTTTCTTCCATGTCTTTCCTCATTTCTGTTAACTCTTGTTAATATACATACATGTCTACACACAGATTATATACATTCCATTTATATCTATCAAATTATACATATTCAAATTTCATAGATACATGTGTATATATATTCAGACCTCTATATGCATATATACATCCACATGTACATACTCATATATATGAGGTCTGTCCAGAAAGTATCCAATCATATAATGTGAGACATTTACTGAAGAAGATACAAGAGACAAGAAACATTGTACACAGGACAATAATGTCTCAGTCAACTTCAAAGTAGGCACCTTGGGACCTCACACAGGTCTCCCAATCACATCACCTGCCTCATTGTATCTTCCTGAATTTCATCAATGGTCTGAAATCTATTCCCTTTCAAAGGTGATTTTAGTTCTGGAGAAAGTCAGAAGTCTCAGGGCACCAAATCAGGGCTGTAGGGAGACTGAGTCACCTGGGTGATTTGATGTTTCTCCAAAACACTCTGAGACGTGATGCATGAGCGGGCACATTGTCATGATGAGGCTGCCCATCACCAGCTGCCCATAGCTGTGGCCTCCTGAATCACCTGAATAGTTTCCGCAGAGGAATGTTCAAGCTTCATGCAAAATCAGATGCAGATTCATTGCTCTACTCCCAGTCACTTTGAATATGACAGCCACACAGTGCACAAGCTCACTCAACGGCCCCCACCGCCTACTGCAGTGAAGTCACTGTTCACACATGCGTACTCCAGGCCACTCTCCTCGGCTGCCAGGTTACGCTGATGTCACACAAACCATTCTCATTCTATGAACAATGGCTGGAGTTTTCACACCCTATCTTTCCAATAAACTCTGGGTTTTTGCCTCTGTTTCCTTCTCTCTCACCCTGCACGTCTGTGGGAGGCACCGCTCCTGACAGATCAGAAGCTCCCAATAAGCGACATTTCCTTGAAGCCACAAAATCCAGGGCTGCGCATTCCCTGCCCCCAGCGCCAGATTCGGACTGAGCTTTAGCCACCGGAACTCTGTGTGGACTCCCTGTTTGTGAGTGTGATTTTGTCTACATTTCACCGGAGCTACCCACTCCCCTCTTCTATTTCCTTGGTGCCTCTGAAGCCTCCCCGCCCCTGTTTTCCACACCTGATGGCTTTGTGATGGCAGTGGAAGCTCTTCTGGGATTTGGCATTTACCTCTGCCCTGGTAGGGAACCGAAGTTTCTGGAATTCTCTGTCTCCCAGGGCATGGAGTGGTGGGACCGGTGTGTGGCTTCCCTCGTGCTCCTCGGTGTTTCTGCGAAGAGATTCGAGTTGAAATGCTGGCCCTTCCCCCTGAACAAAGCAGCTCACCTGTCCCATCGTCTCCTGACATTCATTTCCCTTGAGGAATGGCCGTTCCCACCGCCCCGCCTTTGCGACATTCTGTCCTGTAGATTCGGCAGGTGTCCAGGTGTCCGTCTTCCTGTCACTCGGTTCACAGTTCTCCTACGACAGGACCACGAGTGAGCTTTTGTTCACGATGGAGACTTGTGCTTTTTCAGATCAACGATTCATGTCTTCCTTCAATGCCAGAAAATGCCTTCCCCATCACTTTCTCTTCTTTCCGTAACCCTTATTTAGTACACGTTAAAACTTCAACGTCTATCCCAATGTCCACTTGCTTTTCCTGGTAGTCACAAAACCCAAATGTTTACTTTTGTCCACTGGACCCATAGTCCTGTCCAGACGTTCCGGCCAATGAGCAGAGCATTTGGGAAATCATTTCATCTCTGTTATCAGCGATCCCAATTTATTGTGAGGAGTTAACAGTGCAGGCCGATTAAATGATGCTGTATCCAACACCATCATTCTCTGTAAGATCATTCCAGTTATCAGTAGTGAACCTTCTCTCAGCATCTCTTCAAATTGTACCGTGTGGTTGCTCCATTTTATGTGTGAAAGAGCTCACGGGGATGACACTCATTAACGTCAGTGTAACAGGTGACAGGACCGTGCACAGTCAGAGAGCTCGGGACGCAGCTTTGTACACGGAGACCACGGATCTCACAACATCCCCCAGCTCTGCCGTCCCCTGCTGTCGACCTTAACAAATCCAGGCAGATTGTCATCCTGGGTTACTTCGGCTGTCACGCACAGAGTGACCCAATAGAACAAATAATAAAAGTATCTTGCACATTCCCGAAGCAGATTATTTTTTAACCCTGAAGCCCTGCATCGGGCAAAGTCTAACAGAGGTTCTGTGGAAATCTCCTCGGCCAGTTCATCAAATTTTAACGTCCTTCACTCAAGTGGTGGCACCAAAACACACAAATTCGAGGTAGTGTTAGAACTCTGAGAGTTTTGATGTCATCGTGCCTAATCACCCAACACTCTCCTTTCACCAGTCGGAAAATGAGACAGTTCATGGCAGAAAAAACTGCAGCGAGCCCAGACCACCTGACTCTCTTTCCTGGTGTTTTTCCATTACCTGCACGAATTTGGTTCACACTGGCTCAGAACATGCACTCACCTTCAAGACCTGGTATTTTAAAGTGGTTTTTCTATATCTGCTATATTTTAAATATCATGTAGGTTTCGATCTCCAGTTATCTATCCTCCTTTGCTTCATGATATTAATATAGGGAACATCTGTAATGCTCGATCTATATAAGTCAATTTGCATTAATAATCATACATAGAAGACGCATTCACATACAACATTAGGAAGTTTCATTCACATTAGCAATAGGTGCTTACGTAATTAGCTTCCACCAAAGAAAGAAGCCAACAGCTGCCCGATAACATTTAAGAGTGAATATATTTATTTTTTTCACTTTATTATATCCAACTCACAGTTGCTGCCAAATTTGCTCTTCCCTTTGAAACATCGTCATCACCCAGTAAATACCCCAGCTGCCCGTGAACTCTTCGGGACAGACTTGGAGTAGACCAGGGGGGGCAGCTAGAGTAGAAATAAACTGAGTAGCTTATTCTCATTCGCCAGAACATTTAAAGTTGTTACCATTATCCCCCTTCTTATTTTAGAATCTCTTAGGCTCCTCTCCGCTCGTTCCGAAACGGACACGCTGCACATGGAAAATTAGTGGGCAGCTGATAAGGACTTGGTAATTACACCACTGCTAGGTGGTAAGATTAGGAGCCTATAATTTAACGCAATCATGGAGGAAGCTTTCTAATTCACAAAGGGCAGGAAAAGAGAGCGGGCTTGGGCTGATGAAAACCGTTTCCGTCCTCGTTGGCTGTTATCTGCACACAGCACTTTTTTGCGCTGCACAAAAATGTGTCTTGACTGCGGAAACAGACGCCAGAGCGCCTGGCCCAGAAGCAGCCGTCCGTAAAGAGCTGGCACCGAGAGCACGCCCCCCAGCGCAACGCCAGCCTACAAGTAGGACATCACGAGCACGCCGGCCAGGAATGGCCCTGGGAAGCTGTTTCTCCCCACCTTCCCAGGCGCCACGCCGCCTCGCCCGCGTTGGGTAGTGAATCTTGTTCCGGACCCCACTGTGAAATGTTCCTTTGCTTCTCGATTCTGAAGGATGAAGATCCTTTAACAAAAGCTCCAGGGGACCCATGGAAGCTCGCTCGGCCTCGCAGAGGCCAGGCCAGTGGCTGCAACACAGAACACCGTCCGGTCGGTTATAATGAGGAGGACATAGACCACATGCCAACGATGAGCGTACACGCGCCTGGTCTCCAGTGAGCCCCCTGTCCTAGAAACAGGCTTGGGGGACGAGCGCGCCCCTCAACAAGCACACATGGTGACGACCAAATGTTTCTGAAGATGATGAATGCATTTATGTGCGCATCTCTCTTCTTTTTCGATTTAATCGTTACTGTATTTGTTCCTCTAGCCTTTGGTTCCCTCCCACACTCCTTCCCCCACAATCACCACGCTGTTGTCTGTGTCCCTGGGTCCTTTCTCCTTTCTGCCCCATCCCTCCCTCCCTCCCCGCCTCTCCCCCCAGAGCTGTCTTCCTGTCGTCACCTCTTCCTGCATGAGTCTGTCTCTATTTGGCTTGTTACTTCAGTTTGTTCGTTAGATTCCACATGTGAGTGAAATCATACGGTATTTGTCATTCTGCCTGGCTTATTTCACTTAGCATGATGTTCTCCAGCTCCAGGGAGTGTTCCAGCTTGCCTGTGAAAACTTTGCTGTATAAAAAGAAAAAATGTAAAATATCACTGTTTGGGTTCATGATTACATATACCTCTGGCTTGTATTTAAAAAGGAAATACCTAAAAATACACTAAAAAAGAGATTTCTTCATGAAAACTTCATTGGCTTCCAGAATAAAACTAAAATAAAACAAAAAATACGCTCTCTGGGGTTCCTGCTTTCCCGTTGCCTAGGATACCGAAGCTACGTAGGATGTTACACTTTTGAAAATTTGACCGAGAACTGCAATAACCCATTCTCCCTCAGGTTTGTGGATTCTTGGTACCTCACTGCAGGACTTCTGTCAGAAGAGTCCCTGGTCTACCGAGATGTAAAATTAAAGGTCGCTCACGTCATAAAGCAGAAATGATTGTGCCAAAACCCAGCAAATGCCTAGATCATTCTGAAATACACTTTACTGGGTCATTTACCCCTCCCTCACTGAGTTGCTCTGCCAATTTGAATACATATTTCATGCTCACCTCAGTCAGGAGCTTCACTGGCCCACATTGTTCGAATACTGTGGCTCCAGGGCACATCTCAGAAGTGTGGGAGAAGGGGGCGACCTCAGAGGTAGACCAGAAGCTCTCTGCTTCCCTCTGGGGACGCTTTGCAGTGACGTCCTCACGGCTGGCCAGCCTGAGGGTGGGAGGCACCGACTGATGACTGACAATGTGCGGTTTTGGTTTGAACCTTCCCGGAGGCAGCCGGCGTTCACTTGCCCCGGGATGCTCACATGATGCTGCGCACCTGCTGGGACCGGCGCACCCATCATCCCACTCGGGGCGCCCTGGGTCTCCCCCTGTGTGGGCGCACCCCACGGAGTGTGACTCCTCTCCCGATCCCGGGGGGCCATCAGTGCCACGTCTTACCGGGCGAAGGGGCCTGGCATTCACACATCAAACACCTTTGTTCTCGGGCACTTCCGCATTGCCAGCTTCACAGAGTCTCATCCAGTTCCAGGAGTAATAGTAATAGAAACGAGGCATGAGAATATGGTTGAAATTTTGCTAAATAAATAGGTCTGGCAACTTACTGAGTCAGAATCAACACGTCCAATGTTTCGAACTCCGCTTTGTCCCTCCAGCACAAGGGGGCCGGACACGCACGCAGCAGTGAAGGATAAAACCCAGCCAGCAGGGGCTACGTGCAGCCAGGAGGGAGCGCACCGGCTGCTGCAAAGACGGGTGATTTTAAGGGTGCCGGGCGCAATTCAAAAGCAAGCGTTTATTAAACAGTTACTATGCGCCGGGCACCGTTCTAAATCACTGTGCGCACAGTGGCTTGTTTAACCTCCCTGACAACCTCTGTGGGGCAGACAGACAGATAGATATGGTGACGGATGGATGACAGACAGACAGAAAGGAGACAAGATGAGAGAGTTCAGGTGGAGAGATTCTTTTCGGATGAGGAACACACTCCAGGTCAAACACCGAGGAGGGGCCACCTCCAGACCCGGGGAGTGCATGACCCAGAGCTGGAGTTCATAGCTGCCACCAGACTTCCAAGCAAGCGAGCGAGCAGACTGCAGAGCAGGATGGGACAGAGTCAGCCTGCGGAGCGAGCCCCACACCCACAGTCTGTGCCAATCACGCGCACTGGCTCGCTCACGCCAGCTGGAGCGGGGAGGCAGGTTCCAGACGGGTGTGTGGCTCCCCAGAAGGCCTGGTTTTTCCAATCAGGACTTATTCCGATGGGGACAGCCCTCTCCACACCTCGGTGAGCCCTGTGGGGCAGAGAATTCGGGACTGAGAGGGGCCCAGAGCAGGGCTGGGGAGGAGCTCTCTGCAGGGGTGTCAGCAGGGAGCGCACCCTTTCAGCACATACTGGAACATGCACAGTCTCAGAAACCAGGCCTTGACCACAGAGGGAGTGTGGGGACAGACCTGAACAAGGGCGGGCGACGTGGGGCAGGCCCAGGCCCAGGAGGCCTTCCCAGAGCAGAGGGCCACCGAACTTGACCCGCAGAGGTGACTCCCTGGTGCTAGGTAAGCACCAGCTTCAAGTCCAGTGGAACCCGAAGAAAAGTGGACCCTTCGCACCTTATCAGGAGCAGGTGCTCAGAGGCGGTTCTCACACCTGGAAAGAAACAGCCCTGCCCTCTCAATCCACAAAACAGAGCCTTGCTCAGGAAGGGCTTTCTGCCGTCACAGCACACGGGGAATGGGGTCTTCGCGCATTTCAAAAACATTCTGGACGGGCAGGCGCCATCTGAACAATTATAGTCCGATAGCCGAGACCCTGGCGACCCAAGTTTTCCGCAGACAGTTGCTCTATTCAGGCTCCGACACGGAGAACCCTCAGCTGAACCCTTCCCACTTAAGGAATTAACCAAGCACCAGCCACGGGCAAACGTAAGCTGCTTTATCATTCTGTAAACTGGTCCAAGAGTTCTCAGCACTGCTTCTGGAACCCAGATTTCTCAGGTTTAGAGGGGCCCCAATTAGCTGAAGCTAATAACATTTACGCAGATCTGCCCTGTTGAGTAAGCCTCTTACAGCCAGAGGACGGAGCATAATCTCACATAATCAGGGATCTCACCCTCCGTGGGGCCTCCATCTCATTAGATGCAACTGCCCCGTGTTGGTGACAGGGCAGAAGAACCTGCTCACAGCCGGGACACCAGCCGGAGCTGGAATGATTGAAACTGGAGAAAAGATGGTTTGGAAAAACCACAGAAAACACAACCCCCGGGATTTTCACCCAGACTCGCTCACCCAAGGCCGAGTGGACGGGCTGAGGGACATGGTTTGGACACTTTCTCCTTGACCCACGTGTAAACCCTCCAGATTTCTCACCCGAGATTCTCTCTGCATGGCCCACCCGCAGCTTGGCGCCCCACCATCTGCATTGTCCAGGACTCAGAGGACTGGGCATCACGCAGGATGCGGTGGCAAGCTTTATTCAAATTCTGTCCCAAACCCAGAATCCTGCTTCTTTTTCCGTGAATGAAAAACACAGGACATGTGAGGTAGAGCATGGTAACAGGATCTGTTTCAACCCATTTAACCTCCTGAAGAGAATAAAAAAGCAACAATAAGAACACGTGTTTGGGCCCCTTTGTTTTCCGTGGCGCCTACTAACTGGGCCTTCAGAACCTCCATCTTCGACAGTAAGGCCTGCACCACAGGATGGAACCCCAGGGTCCGTGAACTGTTTTCAACCGACAAAACTATGCTGCTGCCCGGTGCCCCAGGCGAGTGCTCGGGGCTCAGCCTCAGCCCACATCGCAGAGTCCGGTTCTCCCAGCGCTCCCTGCTTAAAATACACAACCCCAGGATCCCTCTGGACACGCATAGCTGAATGAACCGTGGGCTGTGCCTTCATGTTTTCGGGCTCTTTTTGTCTTTGAATCCCTGGGGGTTCCATGTCAATCACGTTTTGCTGGGCACCTGTGGCCAACCTTCGTTTCAGACACCCACGGAGTCCCCGGCATGAGCATCACTTCCGATAAGCGGCAGGCAGGTGGCTACGAGCAGGGAACGCCTAAATCAGGGCGCCGTCAGACAGCACCTTCTCGTGACGGCGAAGAAGCGAAGGAGCAGCGCTCTCAGGGCGTGAAATGCTGACAGGCAAACCACATCACATCACTGTTTTCAGAAGGAAAGTGATCCTGTACTTCCGGATCCGTTAACAAGTAGCTGCGTTACCCTGGAAAGATCACTTCGCGTCTCCGAAAACCGCCTGGCTCATTTCACGGTGGGCAGATTTGACGAGATAAACGGCCCGATCCCTGTTTTCTCTAAATTGTGTGTGGTTTGAACACGACCTCGTGAATGGGTCTGGCAGTCGACAACAAATGACTGATCATCTGTCCCCTGTCCTTTTGGAGACAAACCCCGAAAGCAGTGACTCCCCCACCCCAGACCCCGCCGTGCCCATCAGTTCGCCCCACTGACTCGGAAGCCGCCGTGGCCGAAATGACACTTCCAAGGCACAATGGCTCCCACAGACGTGCATGGCGCCCCAACCCAGCACAGCGGGCCGCTCCAACGCGGCGCACCAAAAATTTTAATTTATGCAAATTGGCAAATTGCAGATTGACAAGTCACTTCGTCCAAAACACTCCTCATTCGTGTCTCGGAGCGGAGTAGCCAGCTGACAGGAGGCTTCGTCGGGGCTGCAAGGCGAGCCCCGGCTGCCGGATGTGGGCAGCGTGCATTCCTTGGCGGAGCACCGTGCACCGATGAGTAATGAGTGACCCGAAGAGAACCGAGTGGGGTCATGTCCGCAGCGACCTGGAACTGTCAACCAGCAGCAGAAACAGTGGATAGCACGTCGTTCCCAGCACTGAGCCACGTGGGCAGGTCCCCTGGTCCTGCTTCACCTGGAGTCCCCAAACCGGGCGTGGCTGTAACATCACGAAGCCTCGATCTGCCGCGTACGAGCTCCTGCAGGGGCACTGTCACCGAGCAGTTTGGAAAATCTCTGTAGAACACACACACGGAGAGGGTGTTGGGAATGGTGCGGCGGGCGCCCTGCAAAGGATGAGTCAGAAGCGGTCACTCCTCAGTTGGAAAGTTCATGGACACTCAGAGTGGAATCAGCCGTCACTTCCTGAGTTGCCAGTCAAGTTCAGAACCCAGCATTGCACACAAGACTCTTTGGCCCAGAATCCCTGGGGCACAACGCAGGACGAGCTCCTGAGTAAGGCTGAGGAGCTGCAGGGTGGGGAAGCCGGGCCGGAAGTAAGGAAGAGGGAGTGTGAGCTCCCAAGCTGTACGGGACTTGCCCGATGCTATTAACCCAGAAGCAGAGGGGACCGGAGCAAAGCTCTCCCGATCCCAACCCAGGGGCTCTTCTGACTGCCGTTCAGCAAACAGCGAACTCAGGGCCATGCAGGTGGCCTTCTCTGTCCTGATATTCCGGTAAAATACGCCAGCAACATCAGATCCGTGCACTGTAGAATGACTTAAACTAGATCATATTTTCCTTTTATGGCATCAGCTTACTTTGATTATCTTTAAATAAGGAGCTCTGAAAATCATTGCGTTCTTGAAGGCCCAGCACATAATAAGCCTCTCTTCCTCATTCAAGAGCTGAGACAATTGAGCAATAAGCAGACGCACAAGCATAGTGAAAGAAAGAAAAATATAGCATGATGGGAATCCAGCGTAATACCTTTGAAGGACAAACTAAGATTAAAGCATTTTCAGGCAATGGGATCACTCAGATTAACTCACAGAACCAGGAGGCGAGTCTACCTAGTAAGAGGCAATAAGGGACTGGCATCCTTCCTGCTACTTTTTGGCGGCAAGAGAGGTTCCCGGATAAGAGCTAGTGGAAACCTGGGGGAGCAAAGAGTAGCCCGTTTCCAATCGCGTCCCCCACCCCCAAGCAGAGGAGCCGCAGCTGGGCTGCTCACACCGCGCTCTGCTTTCTACTCCGCTCACATGGGAGCGGAGGTGGTGCAGAGGCCCCGGGGTGGCCCTGCCACAAAGCCGCTCCCCCTTGGGAGGAAACTCCAGGTGCGGGAAAAGGGCCTTCTCTGGTAAAAACCAAAAATGTTCCCGTTGCTCCTGTAAAGCTATTACCGAGGATCCTATTGGTGCCTTACGTAAAATGTAATTTTCACTGGAATCTCTGAATGAACCTTTACCTGATGTGAGCCCCAGGTCAGACGTGTATCCGGAGGCCTCAACAGCACGCGTGCGGAACGTTACCACTGTCTGCAACTTACTTCCAGATGCCCCTCCCCCTCCTCTTCCTCCTTCTTTCTCTTCTGCTTCTCCTTTTCCTTTTTCCCCCCCCGTCTTCTCGCCCTGCTCCCTCTCCCCCTCCCCTTCTCTTCTCAGTTAGTTGTGGCCACCACCCAATGACGTCACCCAGCACCCAGACATGCTCCCACAGTGTCCGCCTGCCCCCGAAGGCCACCTGGAGCATTTTAATAACAAGGTGAAATACTAAATAAATAAATACTGGATTTACCTCATAAAACAAATATGCCCTGACAAACAATATGTCAAAAAGGCATTTTCCACACACCACAATGCATTTCATCTTAAGAGTTCTGACTTTCTGTCAAAACCAGAACAGAACACTGAGCTTTTCTTTCCACGCTGGAACCATTATTTGACAAAATCAATTGCTCTTCTTTCTCCACTCCCAAGGTCCATGAGTCACAAATATAATTCCCCAGCTCAGATATCTTTTTGGCATTTGCGCTTGAGTGTCTGCAGGCATCTCAAAGGCAACATATCTTCAAATGAAGGGATGGCCTCCCTCCGAAATCTCTCCCCATAAAATTCCCTTCTCATGGAAATGTCCTTGCTGTGCGACCTCCAGGAAGCGCAGGCATCCTCAGCGTGCCAGACACACCGAAATACATGCTGAAACGCGTGCTTTGTACCGTCCATACAGCTGATTTCTGAAATTTCACACGGAGACCACTTTGCCGTGGCAGCAGAAGCCGTGACCCAGTCAGTCCCCAGTGAAACAGGCATGACCGGCGAAGATTCTCTCCCAACAGCCCTGGTAAGTCTCCAGGAAGAGTCCCAAGGGCATAGAGTGAAGGAGCGAACACTTGGTCAGGAAACTCGGTGGAACCACAGTGAGAGCAGGAAGTCTGCAACACCCGCGCACAGCCCACTCCTTCCCTCCGCCCCTCTCACCCCAGAGGGCAGCAGCGCCACGTGACACGGGCGCGAGACCTGCACGGCCTCCCCTCCCCGCCCCACTCCCGTAGGGGGGGCGCTGCAGCTCCCCAGTAAAGGAAAGCCGCCAGGGCGCCTCTCCCAAAGGCCCTGGTCCAGGCTGCAGAGGCTTCGTTTCAGGCCGGGGCGGCAGGGGTCCCTGGGCTCCCGTTCCCACCCAGTTCTCATCACCGAGCAGAAGCTCCGTCTGGGCGTGGCAGACGCGGAGCCTCTGGGCCCCGACGCTCTCATCCCAGCCCAGCGCCCTCCTTACACCCTTCAGGGTGTCCCAGGAAAGTGGCAGCCTGTCCTGGCCCCAGCTCAACAGCAGTGGTGAGGACACTTTGCCCGGCGGAAGACGAAGGCCATGAAAACAATGGTTCCTGAGTTCCTCCTAAATGGACTAACTTTATTGGGAACAAAGCATGGCGAAGTCCAACTCCAGTGGTGTTACCGTGAACTCTGGAAACCGTGGCAGTGAGTAAAGGAGAGGGGGCTGCAACCCCATCAGAATGGCAAGCTAAACTGGACACCAGCTAGAAGCTCACCGCAGGGAGCCATGAAGAACGACAGCTCGGGAGAGCCTCTCGGCGTCAGAACAACCTGCAAGGCCCCGGCTCAAGTACCCCTCCCAGAGGCTATTCATTTCCCTGGGTCAGACTATGGACAATTTATGCTCTAGAGCATTGTTGAAAATAGTAGAACAAATCACCCAGCTCTTAACCCAGGCTAACGTATGGATGGCATATGAATAGAGGGAAATAGATATTTTTTTAAAAACTCTCTGCTAAAACCAGCATTATTCAGTGGTCCCCAGGGATGCACCTCACAGAGGAAATGGACCTCACAGAAATAGTCTGGCCAAGTAACCATGCAAACAACAAAAATAACAGTTCTAGGGGGAGAGGGATGGTCAAAATTCTAATAGCAGGTGCTACAATGTAATATGTAAAACATCCGGTTTTAACAACAGCAGAAGTCGTAAAACAGAGTCAGGAAAGTGTGACCCACACACAAGAAGGAAACAAGGAAGAGCAGGCAACTAAAGCGGCTTTTGAGAGAACCCCGGTGTCAGAAGGAGCAGACAAGGCTTTGGAGAAGCAAATAAAATTTGCCCAAAGACCAAAGAAAATCATCCTCAGAGGTGTAAAGGAAAGTATGATGAAAATGTCTTATCAAATAGAAAATAGAAATAAAGAGGTAGAAATTATAAAAATAACCAAATGGAAACTCTGGAGCTGAAACGTAAAATAAATTAAATGTAAAGTTTATTACAGAGGCTCAACCATGGATTTGACAGGAGAAATGAACAGCATCTCCGAAAAATGTGGGATTACTATTAAGTATCTAACCACATACATAGTGAAACTACCAAAGGAGAGGAGAGAAAGGAAGAAGTAGAAAAATACATTTGAAGGAATAATGCCTGAAACCAACCCAAAATTAAAGAAAAATATTAATCTACACATTCAAGAAGCTCGGGAACTCCAAGTAGGATGAATACAAGGAGAGTTAGACCCAGACAAAGGATAATAAAAAGTGTTGACTTATACAGACTGACAGGAGATTGTGAAGGCATCATGAGAAAAATAACTCATCTTTGGGGTGTGCAAGAGAACCCCAAAAAGATTACTGTCAAAGTGTTCATCAGACCGATGGAGGTCAGAAGGCGGTGAGATGACATAATCAAAGTATTATCAGCCAAGAATCTTATAACCAAAACCACATTCAGAACTGAAAGCAAAATAAAAACACTCTCAGACACACGGAAACTAAGCAAATTCATCAGCACAGTCTTGGTGTGCATGAGTTACTAGGAGACATCCTTGGGGCTGAAAACAAGTATTCCTAGGCAGCTGGGTTTCATTAAAAATCAGCACCGTAAAGGTACTTATATAAATATAAAAGATGGTATAAATACATGCATTGTCTCCTTTCCGGTCTTAACTGATTTAGAAAACGGTCACGCCGTGAAAAGATGCGGAGGAAACCTAAATGCATGTTACTAAGTGACGGGACCCAATCTGCAAAGGCGACAGACGTTAGGACTGTAACTATGTGACGTTCTAGAAAAGGCAAAACTATGGAAACAATACACAGATCACTGGTTGCCATGGGGTGGGGAAAAGGTGAGGTGAAAAATACAGGGAGAAAAGGGGACTATTATACACCCAAGTCATTGCACATTTGTCCAAGCCCACAGAACGTGCAACCTCAGGAGCGAACCGTGATCCAAGCTTCCGGCTTTGGGGATGACACCGCGTCACGGCGGGTTCGCCCTTCGTGACGAATGTGCCACTTCCGAGGAGGATGTTGACAGTGGGAAGTCTGTGCACCTGTGGGGTGGGGACATGCGGGAAACCTTTGTGCCTTCCCTGCAATTTTGCTTGGAACCAACACTGCCTTTAAAAAAAATTTTTAATAATATACATTACATTCACAATCGAGTAATTTTTGACCAGTTTGTCAACACGAGTCAATAAGAAAAGAATAATGGTGCCAAGATTATCTGGATATCCACGTGCAGAAGTACGAAACTCGACCCCTCCCTCACACCACACCCACAAATTAACTCAAGCGGATCATAGACCTAAATGCATCCCTCATATATGGTGGGGCTGGAAAATTGTGGGGACACCGGGAAATCAGTTTGGAGATCACACAAAATGTTAAACACGCAAGTTACCACATCGGCCAGCAATTTGCTCCCACGTGTGCACCCAAGACAAACAAACATCTTTGCACATAAAACAAAACTGCACATGAATATTCACGGCAGCATCACTAATAATATTCAAAAAGTGGAAACAATTTAGAAGTATATCAACTAATGAATGAGGTCATCAAAAGTACATCCATATAATGGAATATTATTCGACAACAGCGGGATATTATTCGACAGCAATTGTTTCTACAGAACAATCAGTAATGAAGTACCGACACATGTCCCAACCAGGATGAATCTCGAGAATGCCTGCTAAGTAAAATGAGGCAGTCACAAAGGACCATATACTCTACGATTCCTTCTGTGGGAAGAGTCCAGAGTGGGCAAATCCACAGGGAGAGAGCAGATTATCAGTGGTTGCCTGGGGCTGTGGGGCGAGGTAATAAAGAGTGACCATTGGTGAGAGCAGATGTTGGGGGGAGGGATGGAAATACCCTAAAATAAGACTAAGTTGGTAGTTGCACAACGTTGAATATATTTTTAAAATGTCAAATTGTACATTTGAAATGGGTAAATCACAGGGTATGTAAATTATATCTCAATAGGCTCGATAAAAAAGTTACATGTATGTTACTTATTTTTACGCTTTTCCAACAATAAAAGAGGTGCTTTCCTTTCCTTTCCCACATCACCATCCTGTACGCCGTTCCAACCCATCCCTCAAGGAGAGAGGTGCGCACGGCGGCACATGGAGAAATGGGCGCAGAGGCTTCAGGCTGCAACCACGCAGCTTCGTCTGCAGATAGAATCGAAACGAGCAGCTGTGTTCGCCGGGGGCTGGGTGGCACCTGCCCCTCGGGCTTCGGCAAGTCCTGCCCCACGAGCTGCGTTCGGGTCCCGCCCCGTCCTCTGCAGAACTCAGCACTCCTTCGGGTCCACCCAGAAGAACGTCCATGCACCATGAGCGAGAAACTTGGCCACCAATTGAGCGAGAAAGAATGAAGGCAACATCAAGAACACACAGGAGACACCTTTCAAAATGAAAAAAAAAAAAGCCTTCAGTTTTTTATAATTCTCTCTCTGTCCACACTTCCATGTAAGGAAATGGGGGTGATTTGAGAAAAAGGGACAAAGAGGTGAGGAAGGAGTTTCTTTGTTAATCGTTCCTCCATGGCGCTCCCTCCACCTTTTCCTCATTTTTAGATTTTTTCCTTGAAGACCTACAGTTCACCCTCCATTACTTGGAAAGGCAGCTTCCCCGCCCCTTCGCAGTGCAGGTGACACGGACCACCGGGTGTTGGCTTTCCTTCCCACTCACACTCACTGTTATCCTTCACACCCGTCGCTGTCCGGGCAGCGTCCAGCATTTACCGCTGCCCAGCACACGCCCGGACAGCGTGCTGGGCGGCCCTGTGAGTGCAGGGGCCCTTCGGGGGCCTCTCAGGGCCACTTTGCTCCCCAAAGGGAGGGCGAACTTCCCGCTGGTGTTGAGAAGCCTTTTGAGAAGCCTGGGTCCCAGGTTAGAACACGGTCTGTGCTAAACCCCTTAAGTAGTGGGAGCACTGGACTCGCCACCAAGCCCACAGCGGGAGCCTCCCGGGGACCTTGGGCCACCCGAAACCACACGCGTCCTCCTTCCTTTGGAGCTGGTCCGGCAGCAAAAGGGAAAAGACTGGAAACGGAAAGAGGCAGAGAGATGCTCCTAAAAGGATTGTCTGATATAGTTTTCTTGTATCTTTAAATGTTGTTTTTCAATTACTGTTTACATCCGACGCTATTTTGTATTGGTGTCAGGTGTCCAGCTTAGTGGTTAGGTAATCACACCTTTACGTAGTGATCCCGGCGATGCTTCCAGTACCGGCTGGGCGCCGTTCAGCTGTCACCACATCACCGAAGGGCTTACGGAGTCCTAACGGGGAGTTGGGCCGTAGTCCCGGGGACACCGGGTGCACCGTGAGGAATAGTGGCACGCTCTTCTTTAATCCTCACGTAATCCACGCAATTGTAGAATGCTTTCCACTGTTTACCTTTGCTTCACGTGCACGCAAGAATCTTTTTAATGTGTGCCTGGGACAGTAGACACACCGAGATTGAGTCAGAAATATCCCCTACAATAAAACCAGCTCCAGGGCAAGAGGGCTCTGGGCAGCAAGCACAGAGGATGGACATTCTTCGAGAGGCTTCCTCCAGCCCCTCCGCTCGGCCCGGGGCCAGGGGGGCCTTCCCTTCCAGTAACCCTGTTGTGCGGACCTACCAGTCCCGATGCCATTTCAGGTTTAGAATTTACTCTTGGCCTCTTCACCTGGAGGGGGAACCCTGACAGGCAGCGATGTCAGACCCCTGGCACCAGCTGGCTCCTCTTCTCACGGGGACACGGTGACCTTCGCACCGCAGCCCACGGACTCGGAGCATCTGGCCGGGGCACGCTGTTGCGTTCATTGCAAGTCGCACACATGGGCAGTGTCCACCGTCTCCCGTGAGTGGGCCGCTCTGTCTTATCCCCAAGCCGACAGCGCTCAGCACCCCAACCTCTCGGCGCCTTGGCGCTTGCCCTGCTGGGGTGCACCCACGCAGATAAGACGAGAGCGAGGGAACCCGTAAGCTCATTGATGGAGATTCGAACTTGGCTTCGGTGAGCCGAAACTCGCAATGCCTACGACGTTTTCTGTTCCAAAACCGACGCTCCGCAGAGATAAAGGAAGATAGATGGCTTCCCCCGGGAGCTAGTTATCCTGACGAAGGATCTCAGGTAACTACAGCTGTGGGCAACTGTGACCTCTGACATCTCTCACACAGACAGGTTGAGGGGGAGAGGGGACGGTGTGTGAGCCCAGCTGCTTCCCTGACAGAAACGCTGACAGAGCTGCCGGGGTGGTTTTCCGTTTGCTTGTTTGTTTGTTTGTTTGAATTCCGCATCCGTCATCTCTGAGAGGAAAGGCTGGTCCTGGGACCGGTGGAGCCACACCCCTCCCATCAGGAAAAGCCACAGTCTGGCTCAGCCATGCTAGAATCCAAAGTGTCTAGGACCTAAACCCTTCCTTACAGGCCCCACTGGGTGTGTTAAGTCTGTTATGTCAGGGACTACGGTCGGGGGGCAGGGAAAGTAACGGAAACGCGGGCACCTTAAAACCCCGAGCACCCGGGCAGAGTGCCCGCCACGCTGCGAGAGCAGAAACTGGAAGCCACCCCGGGCGCGTTTTCCTGACACTGGCAAACGGGCCAACGGGCAGCGACAAATTGCAAGGTGAACACAGAATCTCTTATCTCTAGAGACTAAAGGGTGGCGGACAGCTCCGGCTGCATCCTCTGTGTGTGTTCTGATAAGGGGCGCGCGCCCGGGCTCCCTGGGGATCGCCCCCGGGGCGTTCCTGCCTCTGAGAGCACGTGGGTTCAGGGAGTCTTCGCACCACAGATGAACGCTGACGCAGACGCACGGAGAAGATGGGAGGGTTGAGATGGGGCGTCGATTCAGAAGGACCCGGGAGAGGACCGGGAGCAGTAGCGCACTTTGGGACGCTCTCCTGAACCTTTATCGTGAAAGATCCAGACCGGTAAAAAAATGACATCGGAATGGAAATGAACTACCGTGGTCAGTCCCTGTCAACACCAGAAAACAGTATCCATCACACCGTTGATGCGATTTTAACGGGAAATGAAACACGGAAGTTAAAGGAATACATGGGCTGTCCCAGTTAATTATCGTTCTACTCGTTAGAGTGTAGGTAGTGAACAGGGCAAGGAAAGGAAAATTATTTATCAAATTGAACACAGAAAATAAAGAACATATTCGCTGATGACATTTTCATCGATGTTAACCAATCAAAATACCAGTTCTGCCTTTTCCCTGGAAATCGGAAAATGTAGAGGGACTGACATAAACTCAGGCTTCTCCATCTGCAGGATGAGGATCCCGTTATCACAGCTCGTTGCCATGAAAGTTGCACTAATGGTGTTCACTCTGGGCGCCTGCGGGGCACAGCATCCTCCCTGCCCTGAGAAGGTCGTGTGAGCACCAGCCTCACCGGAGCAGGCTCGGCCGGTCTCCCAGCCTCTCCTGACGCTGATTTGCCCAAGATCAGATCTAAGCTACCGTCTAAGGAACTAACTTATTCAGCATATTAAATTAGGCTTTTCCATTCATGATCTCTCTTTTTAAAAAAGATTTTACTTATTTTTAGAGAGGGTGGAGAGACACATCGCTCTGTTGCTCTCCTGCACATCCCAGACGAGACAAACCTGCAACCCAGGCACGTGCCTTGACCAGGAACCAAACCCGCGACCCTTCGCTTTGCCGCACGCTGCCCAGCCCCCCGGATCCACGAGGTCAGCTTCCGTCCACAGTTTCTGCTGAGGACCGCAGGTCTGAGGCATCCCCGTGTTCTAAGGAGAAGTGACGGCCAGCACAGACAGGTCACGTCCAAGGCTCCCCCCCTGCCGTGTGGAGTTCTCCCGGCAGGACGGGACGAGACCGACGAGGAGGACTCTCTGGAGAGTGTCTTCGACTGTACGATGCGCCCTCGGGCCCCATCCATGCAGAGGGAGCAGCCCGTACCACCGCCCCGACGGGGAGCTGGTTTTGCCCGGTTAGAAGTACGGAAAGGGGGCTGGGGTTGCTACACGTCAAACCGCCCCAACATTTTAATGCTTTAGCACGGCAGCCGTTAATTTGGCTCAGCTTTCTGTGAGAGCTCAGAGCTGAGCAAGTTGAGATGGGCTGCCGGCCTCAGCGCGCGGTCCCCCACCCGCAGCAGGCAGCCGCCGTGGCCTCAGCAATGAGCTGGGACGCCAGCAGCAGCCCGCCAGGCCCCCGACGCCTGGATGAGGACAGACAGCCTCACTTTGGGCTGCATCTCCTCAGACAGGCCGGTCACAGGCCAGCCCAGACTCATGCTGTAGAGAAACGAACATCTTCGCAGGGCAAAGCTTCAAAGCCACATGATAAAGAGCCCCAGACCCAGGGAAGGCAATGTCCACACTATTCTTGCCATTGACACCGTGTTGCTGAGGCCGTGAACACGGTGACGGAGTGGGGCGGGGCCAGGGGACGCAGGGCACGCAGGTCGGGGCAGAGGGACCAAGTCTTTCTAGCAAGGGTGGCACTCGTCACTGGAAGCCGGTGCGGGGTGCGTGTGTGGAAATGTTGCTCAGGGATCCTGTGTCGGTAATAGTTTGCAAAGGGAAAGAGCGGAAGCAGAGTGATCATTTAGAAGTGATTGCAGTGACAGAGGCAATACGTGACGGGGTCTCGGGTGAGCAGCTGGGGAGCTGCAGGAAATTCGATTAAATCGGGGAACATAGATACAGATAGAGCAGCTAGGACTTGCTGGTGTGCAAACCGGGGGCTGTGGGAGGAGAGAGGGACCAAGCGGGGGACTTAGGCCTTTGCCAGGTGGGCAAGTGACGCCACTCTCTCCTGAGAAGGACCAGAGCGGGGAGAGGAGACGTTTGGTGAAGCAATTCAAATTCCATTTCGTGCTTGGGGGGTAAGCGGCGTCCAGAGCTTGTTCCAACAGCAACACCAGCAAGCAGTGAGACGTGTGAGTCCAGAGGCCGTCAGGGTGGTCGGAGCCACAGGAACCGGCAAATTAATGGTTATTTTAAAGCATGGAAACATGTTTGATCACCCACGGAGAGAACAGAGAGAGAGAATGGGGTCCAGGACCAACTCCAGTAAAAACCAGACCTTTAGGAGTTACGTAGACGACGAGGAGAGAGCAAACGAGACGAGAGGAGCCGGTGATACTATCAGACAGTCGTGAATAAAAGGCAACCTTCACCTTGGCACCGATACTGACCTGTGGGGCTGCCTAACTCTTTGTTGGGGGGGGGGGCTTGCTGGCCACCGGGTGTCATCAGTACCCCTTCGTTTATGGCAACAACAAAAAATGTCTCTAGACATTACCCAGTAATACCTAAGGGGTAGAAATCACCCCAGATTGAGACGCATTGTTCCAGACAAATAAAAGTTGTCAACTGCGCCAGATGACGCCGAACAGTCACGTGAACCGCAGAAAGAGAAGCAGCCACAGGGTTCGTCACTGTCGGGGCCACACCAACCCTGACGGCCTCGTTCTAGGGCAGACACGGGCAGGCTGGAGGCCCTCAGGGCCCATGATTCCAGCTGAGGGATGTAGCGTGCACGATGTCGAGGGTACGAGCATCCCAAACCACACCACCCAGGAAAATCAGGGAGGGCTGCAGACCCCCTCCCAGGGCATCCCCGCCAGCACCTTCATGCGGCCGCACTCAGAGCACGCACAGGCCAGCCACTGCTCCCTGCATCTGGGGTCGACCAGATTCCTCACCTGTCCACCCTTTCCTCTTGCTGTCATCATACCTGTGAGAGTTCTTGTCCCCTACACCCCAGTGGCTGGGATTGCTTGGCAATCTATCTGGAAATAGCCCCTAAGCGGTTAACGTCAGCCTGCAACAAGATTAACTCAGAGTGCATGTCCCTCTGGGTCACAGTTATTAGTCTGAGGGTCAGATACGTTCTTCGTACCCACGCAGGCCCACTGAGACTGATGACCTCCGGATGGGCTTTGTCAGGCTTCCCGCCAGGGACAGGGGGGCTCAGCAATCAATGGTAAACTTGTTTCCAGCTGAAGATAGTTTTTGCTACTTAATCCACACATCTTGCTCACGTTCTCTGGTACTTAACTCACAGTTTCATTAGATGGATTCAAGCAATGGACCTTTTTCCGTGTAGACGGCCCAGCATGGTGATGCTAGCCCCGGTTCTATTCCCGGAGAGCTGATCAACATCATGAGGAAAATACATTAGTTTCATGTGCGCACTTTACTGAATTACCCAGAACAAAGGCCCTGGTCACCCTCGCTCTCTTGTTTCCCCACACCCTGTTCCACTTCGTGTGTGTTCTTCCTCATCTCAGAACAAATCACGACCGAATCCTCCACGTCTTGATTGCTTTCTGTGTTCAAACCTCTCGGAGCTCCACTTGAACGGGAACTCCCGGCTGCAAGAATCTCCGTCTGTGGTGTTCCCCGGTGGGTCACAGGCGCCAGGAGCTTGCCCGGAAGCCAGTGGGCGCTCCGGGACACGTTCGTGGAAGGGGTGAGCTGGACCCCTCCCAGCAGGCAAACCCTGGGCAGGAGGGCGGGGACACAGACCGGTTCACACACCCCCCCCCCCGTCTTCTCCCCTCCCAGAGTCGCGAGGGAGGCCTCACCCTGCACCCTTGGTGGCCTTGTCCCTCTCCCGACGCCACCTGTGCTGCCACCTCGAGTTCGGCCGCCTGGCTTTGACTCAACTGTCTCCCAAGAACATGTTGGCTACCCATCCCCCCCCGAGTGCTGTTGCTTTCTAAAAACTCTGGTTTCCAGTCTTTCCACCTCAACTTCTGACTCATCCCAAATGTCTCTTTCTAACCCTCAGCTCGTGACACTGTCCTTTGACACGGTGCCCGAGGGCGTCTTGGTTGGAAGCAACTGCACAGCCTCTGAGCACCAGAAGGGCGGCAAGCGGCTTGCCCGGCTCTGCCCGGTTCGGTCGGAGCCAAACCACAAGGCTGTTTTGGCCAGTTTCACCACGCGTCTTTGTCTCCAACAGTGGAGGGCGCTGAGCTGATCTTAAGCACGCCCTCGCCATCATGCGGCTGCGATGTCGTGAGCTCATTCTGCTGGATGATTGCCGTCCCCACACCAACAGGCACCCCCACCCACCACGGGTGCACTTTGCTGTCTGAATACCCGTGGGACAAACTCTTCTGATTCAAATCCGACAACAGTCTGGCTCCCACCTGCCAGTCCTTCACTGAGTTCCTTGGGGAAGTAGCTTCCAACACGACCTGAGTGACTGAAAGAAAAGGGAAAGACTGTCTTCTCAAAAGCTGGAGGGTTCAGGCTCAGCGACACTGAGGTCCCCACCCTTGTCATACCACCGAAGTGCACGGCATGGCATTCGCTGTTTTAAAATGCTCCAGGTTTTTCAGCACGGCGCAGGAAAATCTTGAAGCAGAGTGTATACAGATTAGGAAAATCACAGGTGCGCTGCGCCTCCCTTCATCCCGATGACTGTTCAATGTTACGTAAGCCTTTCAAAGACCTTCCTCTTCAAATCTATCCATCAGTCATCACCGTGCTGAAGAGCTATAGGATGTTGAAAACATATTAAATGTGGTTTTTGCTTTCAGGGCCCGTAATCCAAGTAAGAGAATAATGTGTGTTTTCATAAAAAGTCACTTTTGTGAACAGTACAAGGCAAAGAAAGTGCTAGGGCTCAGACGAAAGGGACGGATGAAGTTAGTCTAAACTGATTAGGACTTGGGCGATTTGAGTAGATGAGAAGAAGGGAGTGTGTGTCTAAAAATTAGCTTCGGTTGAACTGATGTCATGGAGCGGCTGGTATTCACAGAGTGACAGCAGAGGTAGTGGGCTCCTCGGACCGGCGTCCACACCACAGGCCACCGGCCGAGGTCATAGGATTCATTAACATACCCATTTACGTATCAACCCAGTAGTTTCTTACTGACTGTGTTTAATAATCTAGACATCCTGTTGAGTTGGTGGTGCGAACCAGACAGAAATAATCCCTGCCCCCGTGGCGCTTCCATTTCACTGGACACAGAAGCTAAACAAGTTTCTGAATGAACAAGTCACATGCGGAGTTCGGTGCCAGAAAGGAAGGAAGCAGGACTCTGTAGGGCCAGTGGTGGGGGAGACCGTGCCAGGAGCGGAACGGCGAACGGGAAGGCTCTGTGGGGCCAGGACCCCGGGGGGACCCGGCAGCCTGCACAGCAGATGGGGCGACCGCAGGCAGGCGAACGGGGACCGACGTGGCACCGACCGAGTGTGCAGGGCGGAGCTGGGCCCGGGCCGTGCGTGGTGACGGGTTTTGCACAACATGGTCACCAGCTTGGCGTTTACTCTGAGTGACTGGAACATCTTGGAGTACGTTAAGCCAAAAAGTCGACATATAAATTTATGTTTAAAAGAAATCACCCACGCTGATGCATGAGAAATAGAACAGAGAGGACATAAATGGAGAAGAAACCTGTCACGTGACTGCTGCCAACTTCTACAGGAAAGATGCTGACTATTTAAGGGGATTTCCAGAGAAAAGGCCATTATTCTGGTGCTAGAAGAGATTCGTGACAACATCCTGGGGAAATGCTGAGCCATTTTTATTCTCCCGGGAACATCTACAGACACGCAGGAGGAGCAGTGGGTGGGAGATGCTGGCATGGAAGGGAAACCAAAGAAAAAATTGAAAGAAAAGAAATCTCGAAGGACACAAGGCTGCCATTTGGAAGGACTGGCCTTGGAAACGAGGCTCCTTCGTACCCTTGGATGGTTGGCAGGGAAGGCAGAGGTTTGGCTGAGGGAGGAAAGCATGACTTCATGATACACCAAGTCGCAGCTGGCGTGACTGCCACGTGCCAGGACATCGCCCCCCTCCTTATTCCACACCCGTCTGGCCCTGGACAGGCAGGGAGGTGGGCTGCTGTCTCCAAAGAAGGTGTCCAAATGTGCCACAGGTTAATGGACCGGGCCGGTCAAGAGCTTGAAGAAGGCAATGCAATCAGATGTGAGCACTGGAAACAGAAGAGATTGTTGAGGAATCGTGGTGGGGCAACCTTCCGGAAGCACAAGGAGGGCCCATAGCTCCCCTCCTTTCCCAGTGCGAGCAAATACACGGAAGGGAGACCCTTCATGGGGACCACGCTCCGAACAGTGAAGTCAGCGTAGCCTGGTCAGGGGTGGGCTGCGGGGGAGCCCGCAGCTGGGGCATGGCGGGTCTGAGACGGCCTCGGAGCCTCTAACTCCAAGTTTAGACGTTCTCCAGAAGGACAAAGCCGGGAAATGAGTTCCTGTCCAGAGCAGTAACTGCATCGTTGGGACCGAGTCAATTCAGAAATTTGCAAATAACGGAGCGTTAGTTTGAGGGGTCGTGTGAGCAACAAGGGGAGATTTAGCTGCTGGAGTTTATGAAATTAACCAAGCCCAAATTCCTCTTGGAAAACTGCCACCGTTGCCTCCACAGGACTCTGACTTGAGTAGCAGCTGGTCACTCTGGCGGGAAATAAATAAGGTAGAGAAAATAGGGGCTCTCAAAACTGTGCCCCTGAGCTGAGAGGTGTATCTTCTCCACACGTGGATTCTGCCGCACGCTCTCCCTCCCAGCAATTTCAGCAATTTTCCAAGCCCAGTTCTCACCCTTCTGTGCCCAGCTTCACTTTGCCGAACAACAAACTAGATCTAACCCATCTTTCTGGAGACAAGCCAGATGCCACCCCCGTTCCAGAAAAACAGCATGTGCGTGACCTGATTACATTGCATCTCCCTGAAACCTGATTACATTGTATCTCCCTGAAGCGGCAGTGATTTGGGGGGAGAGGGGCTTCGTGCAGCTTGAGCTGATGATCCCTCTCAGGAAGGGGGAAGCAGATTGGCTCAGAAAGGATTTTCGAGCAAAAATCCTCGCTGGGATAGTTTGAACTTGACATTCGGAGAGCAGCGGCCCAGGCCCACCGCCCGCCCACGGGACGGCCCCTCACTTCCTCTGGCTCCGGGGTCAGAGCCCCATTTTAGCCGAGTGGGTATCACACTGCCCGAATCTTCTGCAGCTTCTTCGGAACTTAGTCATTCTTATAACATTGCTATTTCATCTCCATTCAACCTAAAAATGCGGCCTGCCCACACTGTCACAAGGAGGCTACAACTCAGAATGCGGCGCAGGTTGGCCATGTGGCAGCTTTGGCGGTGTGCGGCTCTATTAAGTAGAGTCGATTTGGAACTGGATAAAGGCAAGGACTAAATTAGAATCTCGGCTGGCAGAAACAGTCCCCCATCTGGCCCTGTAATTACACTCCACCTTGACCTGCAGCGGTCCTTGTGTTCCAAGCCCTGACTTTCCCCTGGGAGGGAGGCAGGCCGGGGGGAGGGGGCAGGGGGCAGGCAGAGAGACACAGGTCTAGAAAACACACAACTGAGACTCTCTTATCCTTCGTCCTTTTGAGAAATGAGCTGCATAAAATTTATTTTGAAGCGGCTCTCTCTTTTACCGTGAAATGAAGCTCCCAGGCGCCTGATGAATGTGACCACTTCAGGGCCACCACACACAGACGGAACCGGCACGCCTGTTGTCTCCCGGGCCAGCAGGCATGATTTCCACTCGGACGCTGCGCAGGACCCTGCCCGGCGACCTCGTGCCTCAGCTGTCCCTTAGCAGGGTCAGTCCTGGTTGCTGCTGGCATGCGGCATTTTCCAAGACTTGACACGGCCTTTATTACAACCCGATTTCACCTTCTGTGCCAACAGGAAATTTTATACAACTCTCCTCTCCCTGTGGGGACGGTGCCAGGTAGCTGTGCTCTCTGTGGTTGGACACTGCCCCCTACTGGCAAAGTATATTCTGCTCCACTGCTAATTTTATTTGTTTTTTCCTGTTCTAACCCAGCATTTTCTGTAATCCATAAAGATTTAGCTTTTAGTGTTCTACTTAAAACCACAACTAATAGGCTTATAACCAAATAAAATCACCCCCTCGATCTCTGCCAGTGAAAAATCTGGAAGGCCTTCCTACTCAGGGCTGAAACCGCTGAGGTGAGGCCCGAGCCCCATTGTCCCTGTCACGTGCAGACTGGGGCTGTGCCCCAGGGTGTCCTCAGGCCCTGCCCTCCGTCCAGACCACCTGGTAGCCACGCCTTCCCACCACCCTCAGGTGTCCGGCTCCGTGTGGTCCCAACCTGACCGAGACCCTGAACTAAGCCTTCAATTCACCCTGAAGAACTGTGACACTCACAGGCAACCCCATGAATAGATGGCCTTGAAAGAGGAAATGACACTGATTGTCACTAAATATAGCAAGTGCCTGATGTCCATGTCGCTGGAACCACAAGCTCAAATTAGCCTGTCAGAATTTCCCTCTTCCTGATGCCAGCGTGTCAAGTGACAGGATTACTCACGAGTGGAGGAAAGATTTGTCAGCCAGAGTGCCGGCTGGTCCCTCTGGGCGGGCCTGATTTAATTCCAGTCCTTTCCATGCCTGAAGAGTGTGCGCATATGCGTGCGTGGGCGCGTGCATCTGTGTGCGTGCCAGCTGCCTCCCAGATGTTGCGGTGATCACACGGGGAAGCGTTAGGGGGAAGCAGCACAGTCACTGAAAAGGCCCAAACGCTGCTGCCCCAGTTCCCTTCCCTTCTGCGAAGGAGAGCGTCTCCAAGGCCGAACCCCAGCCCTTGGTAAGAGAAACGAAACAGGCCGGGAAGGGAATAAGGATTCACGCTGACCTGCTAAGGCCAGAGCTTGAAGAATTCGATCCCCACGTGAGGAACGCCCGCCCACCCACCCAAGGCCTTCGGGGTCCCCACGGCTCGGCGGGGAGACGGAAGTCAGCCGGGATGTCACACTGACTCGGAAGACAGTCCCTCTGGTCCTGCCGCAGAAGTGAGTGTGGCATTGGGTCCTTCGCAGCAACGTGCTGGCCCAAAATGCACATCGCAAACCAACCCCCCCCCCCAGGAGGTGGGTGTGGTTCCCAAGAGATGCCGGCTCTGCCGGCAGTGGGGGCCAGGCTGTTCCAGACTAGCCCCCGGGCTGGGAGGAGCGCCCTTCACCAGCCAGACGGGTGTGTCCCAAACACACGCGTGTTGAGGGATCACAGAGACCTGCACAGCCCTGCAACGCTATGTGCCGGCCTCGGCTGTGGCGGGGGAGCCCCCAGGTCCAGAAGCCGGGCAATCCCACCGGCCTGCTCAGAGCCTGAGAGCAGGAGGGCGGGGCCGAAGCCTGGCCCCCCGAGAAAATATCAGTAAGGGTGTTCATTGTCCCCATCCCCACTGGCATGGAGAGGCACTCAGGGGCCGCATCCCTGTCCCGGCCACGGGCAGAGGGCCTGGGCATCACCTGCCTGGGCTGAGCCTCCAGGGCCATGGTGAGTGCCCCACCCTGGGGACACACTTCAGGGTCAGCCTGCACCCCAAGTCCATGGTAGCCCCCAGCAAGCTCCACCGCCGACTCCCATCTGCTGCCCGCCAGGGCTGCCCTGCCCTGCAGGGGACAACCAAGGGAGGGACGCTTCCACTGCACAGGGACACAGGGCCCACGGGCCACGCCCACTGGGAGGATGGAAGACAAGCCAGATTGAAGCAAGTAGACGGACCGGCCACCAGCAGAGCTTGTTCCCCGGTTTCCCAGAGGTCACCTGGCCCGGCCTCGGTCACCGTCACTGTCAGGCGGGCAGCGGGAGGCTGGCCTTCTCACCTCGAGCAGGACAGGAGGCAGGGTCGCCGTTCCTGGCACAGCACATGCTTTCAAAGGCTGCGGGGTGTGGCGCCCCGAGACCACGCTCTCGGAGGTGCTGTCCTGGAACCACACAGGCAGAGACCGCAGCAGTTGGGACGAACACACGGCTGCGTCATCCTTCTGCTCCAAGACTGGGGCCCGCAGGCCTGTCCTGACGTCACTCTGAGTAACAGGACTTGTCCCAACCCCTAATCAAATGAATAAACGCTGAGAGGACGCATAAGCAAAATGAGCCGAGCACCCGGCGTCGAATTCGACAGGAGAGCCACCAGCACGGTGTCCAGAGGGACAGAACAGAATCAGAACCCTGACTTGGTTCTAGGACCCAAGAGGCACAGTGACCACCACGTGATCCTCGCATCGGCCTGCGGCTGTGGCCACGGCAACGCGGACGAGCAGCCACGCAGGCAGCAGAGCGTGGGGACTTCAGACTGAACACACGGTGTGTCTTCACCTAGAAGGCAGCTTTAGGTGAGCAAAAGGGGGTGTTCCACGCAAAATTCCTGAAGTTACGATTATTTTTACTTCGAAGCATTGATAGACCGTATTCTGTCGTGTATTTCTGTTTTCATTCTGGTTTGATTTGAATTCCTAACAGCTTTGTGGAGATGAATTGAATACCCAGGGCACTGTGCCTGTGTAAAGTGGACAATTTGGAAGCTGTTGAAAGGCGTGTATATCACAATCAGGGGGATGACTGTATCAACCATGTGCAAAGGGGACCTCTGCCTCCTGGAACCCCTTCCTTCCTTTCCTGCCCGTTCAGCCTCCATCCCCAGGCAACCACTAACTGCCTTGTTTTTCAGACTGTGAGACACACTTTTTCCTCCAAATTTTGGAGGTGCGATGGTTGTTAATGCTGCTGTTGAGTTCCGTTTACATTTACACATTTGGTGAAATATTGTGTTATTTATGTTTTTAAATACTTTACCACATTTTTTGCTTCAGATTTTTTTTTCCTATTTTTCTCCTCTAAAACCTAGGTGCGTCATATGGTCCAAAAAATACGGTGCTTCTTGTCATTACAGACGTTGGCGTTTTGTAGAACGTTGGCTGAGGGGAAACGGCAGCAGATACCTCCCTCTGTGGCGGAGCATCGCTATTTTGGGGTTTACCCATGTCAAGCCCACACCCACGGTGTACTCCTCGTTGTTGCTGGGGGGCAGTCCACCGCAGGGATCTACCGCAACGGTTCGCCCCTGCATCCACCGACGGACAGTTGAGTTCCTTCCAGTTTGGGGTTATGGCAGATAAAACTGCCATGGAAATCGGCATGCAAGTCTCTGCGCTGAACTGAGCTCCTGTTTCCGTAGGTCAGTGCTGAGGAGTGGGATACCTGGGTCGTGCGGACGGCGGTTCTTCGGGTTGTTCGGAAAGCGTGCAACCTTCTCCCACAGGGCCAGCACCCTTCACAGCCACACCAGCGGGGGTTCCGGTCCGCCCGCCCTGCTCGGGGCTTGGCTCGCTCTCTTCACCGCAAGACGCTCTGATGGGGGTGTCTCTCGGTGATTTCAGCTTGCCTTCTCTGAAGTCTGACGGTGCACGCATCTTCACGTGCCTGCGCATCACGACTTTGTTGCTCTTCTCTGCTGATCCGAGTCGAAATCAACCACGGATAACATTTTTGGCATTGCGGTCAGAATTTGTCATTTATGGCGTATGGTTGCCCAAGTTGTCATTTTCTTTCAATCTCTATTATTTATTTACACACAGCATGACAATAATAATCAATCAGTTGTAAGATAATTCTTCTCGGTAAAAATGAACCAAAATAAATTTTTAGAGTTTTATATCCAAATCCATTTGCGAGAAAAACTTTATACACATCAATTTATCAGAGAAAAATGTGCTTTTACTTAAGAAATATATTTATTTCTTCATGAAAGTCAATTTAAATTAATAAGCATTAATTTTCAATGATTTAAGTTCAAGAGTTTTTAACACAGATATTAAAAAAAAATTTTCTGACATTTGTGCTTTGTCTCACCATAGTTGCCTCTTTAACAACATTTAAATGATCCATTCTTACTATTCTTATTAATTTCAAAGTTTTCCAAGGCTCATTTTATCAGAGTATAAAAAGAATAAATAAGCAAATTTCATTGGCTAAATATTTAAATATATATATATATATATATATATGCCATGTATACAAGGCTGGTCCAGAAAAAGTCCAACCATTGCTAATATGATGAGAATGGTTTGTACAACATCAATGTGACCTGGAAGCCAGGGAGAGTAGACTGGAATGCACGTGAGTGAATAATGAGACTTCACTGTACTAGTCGCTGGGGGCAGTAGACACCATTGAGTGAGCATGTGCACTGTGTGGCCGTCACATTCAAAATGACAGATCGAGTAGAGCAACAAATCTGCATCATATTTTGTGTTAAGCTTGAACATTCCTCCACGGAAACTATTCAGATGATTCAGAAGTCCGCGGCTATGGGCAGCTGGTGCCTGTCAACACATCTGCTCATGCATCACGTCTCATGCAGAGACTTTTGGCAAAACATCAAGTCACCCAGGTGACTGAGCCACCCTACAGCCCAGATTTGGTGTCCTATGACTTCTGGCTTTTCCAAAACTAAAGTCACCTTTGAAAGGGAAGAGATTTCAGACCATTGATGAGATTCAGGAAAATATGACAGGGCAGCTGATGGTGGTTGGGAGAATTATGTGAGGTCCCAAGGTACCTACTTGGAAGGGGACTGAGGTGTCATTGTCCTATGTACAATGTTTCTGGTATCTTGTATCTTCTTCAGTAAATGTCTCTATTTTTCATATCATATGGCTAGATACCTTCTGGACAGATCTCATATATGTTCTTGAGTATGTAAGAGAAATAAATTTTTCAAAAAAAACAAGTTATATTTCCTTTTAAAAAAACATCATTATAAATAGGTAAGTCCAGAGTTCTGGCCAAGATGGAGGTGTAGGTAGAAACCCTTCACTTCCTCATACAAACAAAAGGAAAATAACAACCAATCTAAAATCAATAAACAACCAGAAGTGCCAGAAAATCAAACTGCATGGAACTCTGACAACCAAGGAATTAAAGAAACAGTCAACCAGAACAATGAGACCAGTAAGGCAGCTAACGGGAAGAACCCGTGGCGAGGTGGCCGACCATGGGCGTGTGGCTGGCTGCGGGAGGCAGTAGACCAAGTGGATGGGGATGACTGAATGGGAAACTGAGACTCAGAGCTGACAGTGGACTATGGCGGTTGTCTTGGCGGGAGAAACTCCCAGTCTCACACCAGAGTTCATTGGAAAGGGGCTGGAGCAGAGCAGGTGAGCTGCGTTGTTCCCTCTCTGGCTCCGCCCCCACAGCGCAGCAAAGAGGGTTGCCCCACCCCATGAATCCCTAAGGCCCCACCCCCTTACAACTTAACATGTGCACAGAGAAAAAGAAACAGGGCCCAAATGAAAGAACAGAGCAAAGCTTCAGAAAGAGACCTAAGCGATGAGGAAAGAGCCAACCTATCTGACGGAGATTCAAAGCTGTGGTAATCAAAATACTCACAGAATTGATTGAGCTTGGTCAAAAAATGAAAGATACCCAAAATGAAATAAAGCAAAATATTCAGGAAACCAACAGTGACAGGAAGAAAACCAGGACTCAAAGCAATAATTTGGAGCAAAAGGGAAAAATAAACATCCAACTGGAACAGAATGAAGAAACAAGAATTCAAAAAAATGAAGAAAGTCTTACAAACCTCTGGGACAACCTGAAACATACCAATATATGAATTATAAGGGTGCCAGAAGGAGAAGAACAACAGCAAGAAACTGAAAACTTATTTGAACAAATAATGAAGGAAAATTCCCCAATCTGGTGGAGGAAATAGACTTCCAGGAAGCCCAAGGAGTCCCAAAGAAGTTGGACCCAAAGAAGAACACATCAAGGCACATCATCATCAAGTTACACAAGATTAAAGGTAAGAAAAGAATCTTAGAAACAGCAAGGGAAAAGGAGACAGTTACCTACAAAGGAATTTCCATAAGACTATCAGCTGATTTCTCAAAAGAAACCTTGCAGGCAAGACTGGGGCTGAGAAGAAGTATTCAAAGTCATGAAAGGCAAGGACCTCCATCCAAAATGATTCTACCCAGCAAAGCTATCATTTAGAATGGAAGGGCAGATAAAGTGCTTCCCAGACAAAGTCAGGTCAAAGGAGTTCGTCATCACCAAGCCATTATTATATAAAATGTTAAAGGGCTGACCTAAGAAAAAGAAGATCAGAAATATCAACAGTAAAATGACAACAAACTCACAACTATCAACAAATGAACCTAAAAAAAAAAAAAAGAAAGAAAAAGAAAGAAAACAAAAACTAAGCAAACAACTAGAACAGGAACAGGATCAGAGAAATGGAGATCACACGGAGGGATGTCAGTGGGGAGGGGGAAGGGAGGAATATGGGCAAAAAGGTACAGGGAAGAAGCATAATTAGTGGGCATAAAATAGATGGGGAGAGATTAAAAATGGTATAGGAAACAGAGAACTCAAAGAACTTACATGTACAACCCATGGACATGAACTGGGGGGGGCTGTTGGAGGGCTGGGGTTGCAGGGCGGAGGGGGGATAAAGGAGGAAAAATTAGGAAAACTGTAATAGCATAATTAATAAAATATTCTTTAAAAAGAAAAAAGAAGCAAGTGTGATGTTAAATAAATAAATAGATCCAACAAAATGCTAAAAACTAAATAAATATGTAAATCCAGCACACAAGATTGTACACATTCAGAATTGTCTACCAGTCCACTATACCAAAAAATATATATATCCCCAGCTACACGAAAGGACAAAGACACATTCCTAAGTACCAAACATCCCAGTCATGCCAACAACCTAACAAGCAACAAATACGTTTCTGCCATATGCCTTTTGGCCGCTCATCCATCAGCTCTTAGCTCTCTCATTCAGTCAGGTTGTCTATAAACATGTACGCATTGAGAAGTGTGTAGGATGCTCCTTTACTGCAGCTGAACGGTTTCACTGCAGCGACGCAACACTGTCGGCAACGGAGAGAAACGAATCGCTCGCAGACAAGGCAGAGTCTTCCCAGGCAGTCTGTGCGGCCACGGCGACCAGCGGTCCGGTGCAACGGAGAGCCGGAGAAAACAACGAAAGGCAAATAAAGTGGCCGGAAGGGAAGAAAGGGTTTAGGTGAAAATGAGTCTGTAGGAGGAGCAACTGAAGATGACAAGTGTTCCAGCGTATTTTGAAGAGCAGGCAAATACCAAAGATTAAAGAGAATTCCCGTCACCCAGTTCTTAGGTTAGAGGATCAGCCCTGCCCACAGTCTGCGTGGCATCCTGGCATCTGCAGGTCGACCAGAAGTCCGTTCTCCTGTGTGGTTTGTCCTTGGGGACCAATGGGCATCTGTTAAACTACTTCTTTCTATAGAAATTACCAAAAGCACGTGATGAAAGACAGTTACCTGAAGCCTAAGAAAATAGAATGCACAAGGAGTACACCGTCCACAAAATAGCAATTATAAGGAAACTGAACAGGGAACGATGAAACAAGCATCAGAATAAACGCTCAAAGCGATATTATCACACATGCTAAGTTACCTTGTGAACAGTTATGCCTGGTCTAGTTGAGGAAATACAATACTCTTTTGCCATCAGGTTAAATAACTAAAAACATAATTAATACTCTGATAGAACAAATACAAAAATCCTTCAAAGCACTAATAGTGTCTGAAGCTCATCGAAGACATAAATCTGTTGTCTTTACATACTTATTTTTAATACTGGAAACCGATTTTGCTGTCCATATTTAATTGAACCATGTCTTGTCTTGTGGATTCAACTCAGAAATTTAAAAAATGCTCATCAAGTCTTGATTTCTTAGCCTTATAAGATGAAGATTAAACTTTGTCTAATTCTGGTTGAGATTTTTGCCAAAGTCCTGTTCTAAAATTGCAGCAAATTTTAAAAATAAAAAAAAAGTTAATAAAAGTTCACCTGCGAGCCATCACTCAGAGACGAGAGTCTCACTTTCCTAATTATTATATATTCTTCTAAAATGTGGTTTTGTTTCCCAATATTCTATTGTGCGAAAAACAAGATTTATTTGCTGTATGAAAAAGGGATTTATTTCTCTTCTGAAAAGCAACATCTGCATAATTTTACCATCATCCTGTGTACGTTCGCCCGTCTCTGATTGTCTTCCCAAGAAAAATCCCTAGAAGCGAACTTGCAGTTGAAACTGTGCGCAGTGTAAGCTTTGAATATACATGCAAATTGCTCTCCAGAATGTTTGCGCTCATTTCCATGGCGCCCAGCAACACTCGGGCACGCTCTTTCCAGGCACCTTACTGGTTTGCTTAATGCAGTACCATTTTCGCTTCTCTCTGCTGCAGCTTCATGCTAAATACACGGACATCCCCACACGGGTGGCAAAGGCCCACCACATGCTCCCCCCCGCCATGGGAAGGAGGGCGTCTCTGACTAAGCACAAAGTGCTCTGCTGCTGAAGCTGGACTCACCTGCGAATCCCGACCTGCAGCAGCCGCCCCCAGGGAGGGTGTGTGGGTGCTGAGGACGCGCCCACCAGCCCACCTGGGCCTGGCCCTCCTCCGGCACTTAGACTGTGCGCTGTCACCGCTCCCGCCGAAGATGCACAGAGTATGACCTGACGGGGCCTGAACTGGCTGCCCGTCCTTGCTTCTGAGCACCTTCCTCCTGGCAGCTCCCCATCCCTGCACCGAACACCTCGACCCTCCTGTGAGTTCAGAGTCTCGTTGTGGTGCCCACCTGACCTCTGAGTGTTTCGCTGGCCTCGTCCCCCGAGCTTTGTCACTGTCTCCAGAGACACCGCACTTGCACGTAGCAATCACCTCTCCCAGTCCACGTCAGACCATGTCCAGGATTCACGGCCGGAAGCGCTTCTGTCTTGGCAGCAGGACCCAGGGACTCCTGGGAACATGAACGAGTCGCCAGCTCTCATTTCCAGCCCCTCGTGTGTGGACGCCGCAGCAGGCCTGCCCGGCAGATGGAAATGGCAGTGCCTCGGCGTCTGTCTGTCTGTCCTAAGGACCATTGCCTACGGGCCCACTGTCTCCCCGGGCTCCCCTCTCTGGAACTTTACTGTAAGAGTCATCTGCATTTTCCTGGTTGAGGTACGTCTCCTGGTGAGATATGCAGACAGACAGATGGGTAAACAGACTGTGCTATTTGCATATAAATATGCATATATTACTGCACTGTATGTATTACACTGAATGTACACATCTCATATGTATGCATGAGAGTTTGTACTCGGCCATGCAGAACTGCCTAGTTAGGAAGTACTGTCTTAACTGCAGAAAGTTTGGAAGCTCCCCTGTCAGCCCCAGCTCTCCGAACTGCCCCGGAACCTCAGAACCTCCCGCAGCCCAGGGGTTGTGCGAAGGGCAGGCAGCGACGGGCTCTTTCCACTCAAATCCTGGACAAAACTCCAGCCGGTTCTACCGCTTCTCGCTACTGAGGCTGCAGCTGGCAGGGTCCGCAGCAGCGCTCGGTCTGGGATGGCCTGCTCAGGCGATGAGGACGCTCTGACCCCCAGACCTCACAGCCGAGCACAAGCCCGGGGCTGTCACACAGCTCCTTCCGGCGACATCGGGGACGGTGGCAGAGCGGAGCCAGACCCGGGCGGGCGGCTCAGGCCCGCAGCCAAAGCCTGCTCCCCTCTCTCTCCGGAGCTCCTCCTCCAACCGACAGAGTATCTCTCTTTTCAAAACCCTCGGACACGAAGTAGGCGGCTGCAAGCCTTTCCACAAGCACCTGGGACTCCTCGCCTTACCCTCCCCTCCTGAGAAAATTCCCTCCTTATAGCTGGTATGTAGGCAGTTCCACCCTGGCCGCCTCGCAAGGACCTGGCATCCTCTCGGCCAAGAAGAGAAACGCGCAAGTCAAGCTTCCGGAAAGGCACCCCTTGAGTCAGGCACCCCTCCCACCGCACTCCCCTTGCTACAGCTCAGTCTTTCGGACCTGGACGGAATTGTTCCTCTTTTCTGTCATTTTAGCTAATTCGCTTCTTGGAAACTATGGCACTACAGGAGGTCCGTAAAGATTTCCGAAGAAAACACCCTCTGAAGCATTTTTCTACAAAATCACAGCGGGGCTGTTTTTGAGAAGCTGTCTTGTATCGTTGCTGCTTAAGCCTCTTGGACGTAAAGTGACACAAAGAAAAAGTTCTTCGTTGAGTATTAGCGTTTTTCTTGCTGATTGCCTCCGACAGTCAGACGCCATCCCACACCACGTTCCGGGGGCAGCAGCTCGGGTTGTTGCTGCTCTTGTCCTCGGTCATCGCTCACTGTCCTTGCCTCCCGTTCAAGCCTCTCATTCCCTCTGACGCATGGGCTGGCGATGACCGACCTGCCACCAAGCAAAATACTTTCTGCTGTGGTGACAGCAAGAGCTGGCAGAAGTGGGGCCGGAGCCTGCTCCAGCACCACCAAACGAGGACTAAGACGCAACTGTGGCCCCCTCCCCCTCCTCCCCTCCTCCCTGGTGGCAGCGCAAGCGGAGGTCGGAGCTGGGGACAGCAGGCCAGCCAGCAGCGGGAGCAGTCCTGAACAGTCCCCACTGTGATGGACGCAGCTCTGGGCCCAGGGACTGAGGACCTTGTAGTCACAGACGCCCAGTGTGAACCGGGTCCCAGGCAGGCGCCTTGGGAATGTTGGCATTGTGAACAAACGAACAAGCAAACAAACAAACATGCCTGCTCAGGGCCGCCCCCCCCCCCCCAGCCAACCCCGGGCCGGGCGAGTGAGCTCTGCCTGTCTCGATGCCGACACTCCCTGAGCTTAGCATTCGAGGTGAATAACACAGGAAGGGGCAAGGCATGGCGGGGTGGCCCTGGCGAAGCACGGCCCTCTCCCCACGGCCTGCAGGCTCGCAGAGAAGCGGGCCTTCTTCCGGAGCATCCGTGCTCCTCCTCCTCGGGAGCAGCTCTGTTCTGAAGGGAGCTCTGGCCCTGGGTGGGGGCCTGTCACCCGTCATCGTCATCGAGCAGGCTGCCCTGCCACCTTGTGGCCGACGCACAGAAAACAAAACAAACACCAAACCCGACCTTGAGTTTGAGATGAGGGTGTCGGCATTTCGAATGGAATGTTCCAGAAAACTGAAATAGCAAAGAGGATGGCAGGGGCTTTCACCTTGGCCCAACCTTGACCACGCCCGTGGTGCTGGCTGAACCCCTACCGGAAACTCTCGATAAAAATTCGCGAGGAATATTTTTGCTAATCAAAGTTATTGATGCACATATTCCGGGTCTACAGTTCAATGAGTTTTGACAAATGTGAGCAAAATATTACTAGAACCACAATGTATGAAAATTCCCGTCAGCCTCAGAATATCCCCTGTGACTTTTTGCCAAATCGCCCTTCCCCAGCAGCCCTGAGCACGGACGCGCTTTCTTTCCTGAGAGGCCTGCTCCAGGACCGTCAATAGGTGGATCGCACGGAGTTTTCTCTTTGCTTCCTGACTCCTTCCACGGAAGGAGCTGATCTTGAGATCGACCCAGGTCATGCGTACGAGGGACTCACCCCTCGTCTTGCCGAGTAGCATCCCATCACAGGGACAGGCCGCTGTTCTTTCGTTACCGAGCCGACGCCTAGGTCGGATGATTACAAGCAAATCAGGCTGAACGTTTGTGCACAAGGCTTTGTGTAAACCACGTTCCTCATTTCTTTCAATAAAAGCCTAGGAGTGAATCCGCATGGCCGTGACGCCCTAGGCAGCTGCCAGATCGTTGCCCAAGGTGATCGTACCATTTTATACCATCCAACCAGCCACGTACGCGCCTCGGCCACACCAACAATGAGGAATGGCGAGCTGTCTCGTTTTAGTCGATCTAGCAGGTGTGCTGGAATGTCTCACTGCGGTTTCGATGTGCAGCGTCCTGGCTACTCATGGCAGGCACAGATCCATATGTACACATATGTAATATAATATGTATGTATACACACACACACACAGTCTTGTTAAAATCCTTTGCCCGTTATTTTTTGGTAAATTTATTATTATTTCTGAGTTGTTGCTGGAGTTTGTTACATATTCAGGCCATTAGTCCTTTGTCAAATGTGTTACAAGTATGCAAGTACTTTTCTTCTGGTCAACAGATTGATATTCATTTTAAGAGTTAGGAGTGTTATATCCCCTTGATGAATTGATCACTTCATTATTATGAAATGCTTGTCATCACCCCTGGTAATAATTATTTTAATAGTTATTTTTTAATCATTTTAAATCTACTTTACCTGATATTGATATGATCATACCAGATTTCTTCTGAATATATTTTCCCACATTTATGTATTTAAGGAGGGCTTCTGGTAGAATCTGAGCGAGCCTTGTCTCTATAAAATGCGCCTCTTGAGTGAAATGTTTCCGTCCCTCACACGTACCATAATTTATTTATAGACTCAGGCACACAACCCTGCCATTGGTCGTCCCACACGTGTCTTGTCTCCGTGTTGCCCTTCTGCGTGCTTCCTCTTGGATTCGCACTTTTGCCTGTACGCTTGGCGTTTTCAGCAGCTGCTCTCATCAGTATCTGCGTCTGATCTCGATCCAGCTGCACATCCCACCACACGGCTCTCCGGGCGGAACCCTGGTGGTGACATCCTTCCATTTCCCCTCCATTCCCTGTGCTCCCGTCTCTCTGAACTTTGCATAAGCCATAAACTCCACAGCACACTCTCATTATTTTTGCTCTAAAACCAATCTTCTAAGTAAAATAAATTTTTTTAAGAACAAAGTGTTTCTTATTTACAGAAATATTACCGTTTCCAGTGTTCTTCATTCTTTTGTGTGGACCCAAGTTCTAATGCAGAATCACTGTGTGTGGCCCAAAATGGCTCCCTGAACATTTCTTGTAGTTCAGCTCATCAGACAGCTGGTAATCTCAGCCTTTTTTGTATGAAAAAGAATTTTTCTAAAAATATTTTTACTTTATGTAGATACTTGATTCGCAGGGCTGATTTCCCCAAATGTTGTCGGCATTTTAAGATTCTCCATTGTCTACTGGCTTGCATAGCTTCCATTGATAAATCTGTAATAACTCTTGCCTTGGTGGCTATTCATAATGTGTCTTTTTCCTCCAGCTTATTAGATTTTTTCCATAACTTATTTTAAGCAATTCAATTATACGAACCTCTTCTAATCCTTCTTGAGATTTTTTTACTTTCTTAAGTGTGTGTATTTGTAGTTTTCATCAAATTTGATCATCTTTGACCATTACATCCTCAACAAATATCTTTTCTTCCCTTATTTCTTCTGGTCCTCCAATTCCACGTGTATTAGATTATGTTAATTTTCTCATGTCACTGAGGTTCTATTAAGTTTTTCAAACATTTTTCTCTCTGTGCTTCAGTTTGAATATTTCTATTTCCATGTCTTCAAGTTCACTAGCACTTTCTTTTCTCTACTGTGTTGTCATTTCATCCAGCAAGATGGGATTTTTAAATGTACAAGTAACACTGGGTCCTTTATGTGTTTTATTTCCTTTCTCAATGTATTTGTCTTTTCTCAATTCTATCATCATATTTATAATATTTATCATACCTGTTTTAAGCTCCTTGCCATGTCTAGATTTATTTGTATTGCTTGAATTCATGCCGAGATGAATTCCCTTCTTCTCTAATGCATGGCCTCTAGCAAGCTGGTCACAATGGAAGGCCAGTGGCCAGGCTTGAGGGGTTTTCCCTCTAAATTCCCCAGGGAATGAGGTGAATTTGCCCAGAGGACAAGTTCTTTAGGACCTCCTAGCACAAACTCCCATCTTTAGGCTGAAAGTTTTTCCCTAAAGATAAACACTTTCTTATGTTCCCTACCGATGACAATTAGAAAGTTACCCACAAAGCGTATCCAGACCAGGGACTTCACAGCAAACATTTTCAGGGATTCCAGTGGCTTTAAAGACAGGACCCAAATGATATGCAGAATGTACTTAACTTCATAACTTCTTGAATTCACTTCAGTATTTCATGGATTGGTAGGAAATAGAGGGAAGAAATACTGCAACAGCAGACTTCACAGCAGGAGGAAGCAGAAATCACCCAAGGAGCTTTGAGCCCTCTACACCCTGTGGAGCATCTCGTTGAAGTTCACTCCATAAAAGCATTGGTAAGCCAGGTTTGAGGGTGCCTGGTCCAAGGGGCCAATGGCATCCTGTCCAGTGGTGTCATGGAGAAGACCACAATCAGTTTGGGCGTGCACAGGGCACACGCTGATGGTGCCACACTTGTGAAGCCCCTGTACCTCTTACCACCAGCCCAGATTGTTCAACCAAATGGATATTAGTGATATGACTGCATTCCATTAAGTGCCTGCCTGTAGGTTTGATCTGCATTGCAACAGTGCTGAATTTCTTATCCCCATCAAGTCACTGGAAGTACTTTTCCCTAGAGAGAGTTATTGAATAAAAGCAAAAAACACTCTAAGAGCTACCATTATAAATATGTAAAACTACACAACACTGGAGAAAGAAATCAAGGAAGACACAAACAAATGGAAGCATGTACCATGTTCATGGATCAGAAGAATTAACATCATCAGAATGTCCATACTACCCAAAGCAATTTACAGATTCAACACAATCCCTATTAAAGTACCAATGGCATATTTCACAGATACAGAACAAACATTTCAGAAATGTATATGGAACCATAAATGACCCTGAATAGCTGCAGCAATTTTGAGAAAGAAGAGCAAAGCAGGAGGGATCACAATGCCTGATATGAGACTGCATCACAAGGCCACTGTAATCAGAACACTCTGGCACTGGCATAAGGACAGACACATGGACCAGTGGGACAGAACAGACAGCCCAGAAATAAACCCAAGTCTCTGTGGTCAATTAATATTTTGACAAAGGGGGCAGAAGCATAAAATGGGGTAAAAATAGCCCCCTCAACAAATGGTGTTGGGAGACCTGGACAACTACATACAAAAAAAATGAAACTCGATCACCAACTTACACCATACACAAAAATAAATTCAAGGTGGCTAAAATACTTAAATATAAGTCATGATACCATAAAAGCCATAGAGGAAAACATAGGCAAGAAAATCTCAGATATTCCACACAACCATCCCCCGCTGTCTGTGTAGAATTCTTCTGTGATATGTCCCCCAGAGCAAGGGACATAAAGGAAAGAATAAACAAATGGGACCTCATCAAAATAAAAAGCTTCTGCACGGCTAAAGAAAACAGCATTCAAATGAAAAGAGAACCAAACATATGGGAAAACATATTTGCCAATGATGCCTTGGACAAGGTTTGATCTCCAAAATATATAAAGAACTCACACAACTCCACTCTAGGAAGACAAACAACCCAATTAAAAATGGGCAAAAGACCTGAACAGACACTTCTCCAAGGAGGACATACAGAGGGCCCAGGGACAAATGAAAGGATGCTCAGCATCACTAGCCATCAGAGAGATACAAATTAAAACCACAGTGAGATACCACCTCACACTGGTCAGAATGGCCATCATAAACAAAGCAACAAACAACTGTTGGAGAGGTTGTGGAGAAAAGGGAACCCTAGTACACTGTTGGTGGGAGTGCAGACTGGTGCAGCCACTGTGGAAAACAGGATGGAGTTTCCTCAGAAAACTAAAAATGGACCTGCCTTTTGACCCAGCAGTTCCACTGCTGGGATCATACCCTAAGAACCCTAAAACACCAATTCAAAAGAACCTATGCACCCCAATATTCATAGCAGCACAATTTATAATAGCCAAGTGCTGGAAGCCACCTAGGTGCCCATCAGTAAATGAATGAATCAAAAAACTATGGTACATTTACACAATGGAATTCTACACAGAAGAAAGAAGGAGCTCCTACCCTTTTCGGGACCACGGATGGAACTGGAGAGCATTATGCAAAGTGAAATAAGCCAGGAGGTAAAAGACAAATACCATATGATCTCATCTTTAAGTGGAACCTAATCAACAAAGCAAACAAGCAAGCAAAATATAACCAGAGACATTGAAATTAAGAACAATCTGACAGTCACCAGAGGGGCAGGGAGGGGATAATGGGGGGAAAGGAGGAAAGGGTTTTTGGGAACAACTATAAAGGACTCATGGACAAAACCAAGCAGGGATGAGATCAGGGGTGGGAGGTGGGGACGGCTGGGGTGGGTTTAAGTGCTGGGGGGTAAATGCAGACAACTGTACTTAAACAATAAAACAATCAAATAAAATTATTAAAAGTTATTATTAAAAAAACACAAAAGTAAAACTATCACATGCATACATGAATTTATTTCAATATCTTAAGTAAGACATATATACCACATTAAATTTTATTGGAAATAAGAGAGACAAAATGAGATGATGTATCTCCATTAATTTATACATCTCTCACCATCCACGCTATATACATGGTACTTCTGAATATTCATAGGTCATTTTTCCAGCCACTTGGGAGTTGTCATCTGTTTCTTTTAGTTTTACATATTCTTCAATAAATTCCCAAATGTCCCTTAAAATACATAACAAATAAACATAATAAATTAGAAAAAGGGCACTAAGCATAAAAGAAAATTTCAACCTAAACATGTATTGTAGGACGTATTTATTCAAAACCACCAAGTGAGTCCTTGCAACCCTCCACTTTCATTTTGGAGAGTATGCTGAGTAGAGCTTTGGCCCTGAATGCAGCAGATTCTCTCTACAGTTGGGCAAATTCCCTGCAGCATTTCCCAGAGTAAGGATAATGTGGTGGCCGAGGAAGACGCACCTGGAAGACATTTAAAATTTAGATCCATCCCTTCCCTCAGCCAAGGCTATGACAGGAGCCTTCTAACTTTGAATTTGTAATTCCGTTTTTCCCTTGGAGGACACCCAGCACCATCGGGCCTCACGGAAGCAGGACCCACCTGTACGGCTCACTCAGCGCTTGCGCTAACAACACCTTTTCCCCATGACTTTCCCCACCACGGAAAAGCTGGGAGGGGAAGGCCCTCCTCTCTGCACTCCTCTGCCACAAAGGACGGCCTTGGCGCATGGTGCTGCCAGTGAGTTGAGTGGGAGACCCTAGGAAGGGCTTTTCTCCCTGAATAAAACAGAAAAGCCTCATGCTGAGAAGCTTTTCCCCTCCCTTCCTCCAGGGGACAGGAAGCCAACGCCTGAAGACAGACATACGGACGCTCGGAGGAAAACTACAGTCAGGAAAACGGGAAGGAAGGTAGAAGAACCCGGTTTGGCGACATCATTGGGCCCGGACCCTTTACAACTAAATGTCTCTTTACTGTTGGAAAGATGAGCCCTGTCCACGTCTAAATCTTCAGTGGTTTGCTGTTGCTCCTGACTGCCCGAAGTTGCAAAATTTGAACTGTGTACGAACTCTAAGAAGTCTAACTGTATCAGCTCCAAGCTTATGTAATAGATCAGATAAACCCGCCATTTTATTTTTAAATTAAAAGTTTTACAGTCACACATGTGCGGGTTTTTTCAAAGATGGAATATCGATGAATGCCGTGTCATTTGAGGAAGGAAAGCCACCCTCAGCCACAATGCCTGGTCCCTGCCCATGAGAATTAACCTTCACCTCTTCAGCGTTTTCCAAAGAATTTAAATCTTGGGCTAAGCCCTCTTAAGCCTAGGAAGGGGTGTAACATTGAAAGTGCGGACTCACGAATGTACACGCTTCTAAAGGACTGTCCAGCCTAGTCTAGCCGTAAATGGACGGCACTGAGAAGAGCCGTTGAGAGCGTGCCCACTCTCTGCCCCCGCTCCCTGCCCCCGCTCCGCCACTCACCGCTGCTCCTCCCCACTGACGTTCTTCCCCACGCACTGCTTCACCTGGCACTCGATAACCTGCCAACGGTTAAACAGCGGCCGGTCACGTGAATCCAAACAGATCAGGCATCGCATTGTAACTTATACTATATATAATGTACGGAGAGATGCACACATAATAGAAACAGAATTATAATCTTTATAATCTATTAAGTGGCAAATTGTTAGCATGTATGTGGGAGGGGAGCCCCAAAAGGTGTTGGGGAAGCCAGTCCATCATACTCCCTGTAACCAAGTCCACTCACTAAAATTAACTGTTTTTTTTGTTTTTTTGTTTTTGGGGGGTTTTTTTTGTTTGTTTGTTTGTGGAAGGGTTAGAGAACTGGTCAGCTCTGACAAGCACATGCAACTGTTTAGAAAGACTTTTTGATACATTAGCTTACCCCTTCCAATTCTGAGCCAATATCTACGTAGCCCAGCTCTCCCTAGCATTACAGAAAGTTATCACCTAGACAGCTAATGCATAGATTTTTATTTGATTTATGATATAGTGTAAGAAGGCACTACAGGAAATGTTTCCATGGAAAAAAACATTGACTTACAAAAACTTACATTTATTTTCCTCATTAAAATATTGTTTGTCTTTTCCAATTTTATAGCGTCAGTCTGAAGGGGAAAAGGTTTAAAGAGAAAGACACTTGGTTAGCAATAGTTATTAAGTAGCACCCCCATTTATGGAACACAATGCATCGTGCGAATGCCGTTATTCCGACTCAGAAGCACCCAGCCGCACCCCGTTCAAGAGAGGAAGAGACAAGGCATGCCTGGGAGAGTGTGCAGACAGACAGACAGACCTGCTCTTCTGGGGCACAGGTTGCAGGGGTGGGGGCTGATGCTGTATAACACTAGAGAACTTCAGGGAAATTCCAGAATAGAAGACCCCCTCGCTTTTCAGAACTAGTAATAGAATCTGTTAAGGTGACCGGACACAATATAAAAATACAAATGTCAGCAATCACATACATGCCAACAGTGACTGATTATAAACCATCGTGTAAAATTATTTGACATTTTCGTATATAATAGTAGCAGATGCCATAAAGTCATAGGAATAAACACAACCAAAAATACTTAAAAGCAATGCCTAGAGTAAATTAAATGAATAGAAAATAATCCTTGATGGGAATGTGAATATTGTAAAGCGGTCACTTCTTCTCAAATGAATCTATAAATTCATTGAGAGCACAGTTGAAATACCGAAAGTATCATTACTGAGACTTGAAAAGTTAGGGAACGCTATGAAAAAGAATATGCAAAGTAACGCAGACAGATGATGACCAGCAGGGGTCGCCAAGACCCGCCCTCCCACACACGGGACCAGCAGAAGGGCTGGCAGTCCGAGCCTGAGCATGCGCGGTGCTGTGAGCATGTGCGGTGCCGTGAGCATGCGCGGTGCAGTGAGATGCTGCACGGCCTCGAGAACTCCTCATTCTCCTGTGTGCGCGCTCACTGCGCCCCCATCAGGTCACATAGTCTGTTTGTGCCTTGGTGGCCCTTCCTGCGAAAGAGGGTTAATAGTAACGCACCTATTTCTTACCGTCTCTAAGGGTTGCTGAGAATTAAATGACATAGTATTTTTTTTAAACGTTCACAGCCGTATCCGGTGCACTGTTAATTCATGATACATTTAGTTATTTTGCTTTGGGTTAGAAAGAATGTACTTCATATTCAACACCAGAAATCAATTACCTAATAGGGTAGTAAATACAGTTTCATTGTACATGCCATTATTTGAATTAAGGAACCAAACATGAATAATAAATAAGGTAATATAAATTCATAATGCGGCATCATTACAGGGAACCTTCTTTTCCGTTTAATCCAACCCACTTACAGAGATTCGGACAGCCAAAGGAAAGTTTACATGACTTTGGCCTTACATCAAGCTCACGGTATGTAAAGGTGCAGCTCACTGATATTGTCACTGTTTCAAAATTCAACTGTAAGTTGGTGTCCGTTCTCAGGACATTATTTAGTTTTAGAAAACAAAGATACTGAAAAAAAAAAAAACCAAAACTCAGAGATCTGAACATGGGATTTTAAGAGAGAGAGAGAGAAATCAAAACAGGCGTGGACCACGCCCCCTTCTCACGCACTTTACGATTCTGCTGAACAGGAAGGACAAGTGGGGCCTGGGAATGCAGGGGACTGAACAGCCCCCATAAAACAGGACGATTCCATCTCGGTGACGAACTCCGCAACCACAGGTCAAACTGAGCCAGATTCCGCATGAATTAAAGGGACGCGATAACATATAAAGCATAGGGCGCCCCGGCATTTCAAAACACAGAGTGTGATTCACAATATATTGCTCACCAAGAAAACCATTGCAATAACTGTAAAAAAAAAAAAAAAAAAAAACCACACACAACTACTTTTAACACCGTAGACTCGCCTTTCGATGGCTGTAACGCGTTCCCATCTGCCAGCGCGGTGGGACACTGACTCTGAGCCTCTTTACGGGTCCCTGCGGCCCAGCAGGAGTGACAAGGCTTTGGGGCCCCAAGTGAATGAAGCTTGAACCCAGCTGGGCCGCCTCTAAGCTGTTTCACTGAGCTACTCTGAGCCGCAGCTTCGACGACTTAGCCCATATTAGACACTAAGTTAGCACAGCCGTTATTTTTACGACGATTTTTTATACAAAATATTAAAATGTTTCATAGAGACATCAACTGACCTGAAAGAGATTTGACCCTCACCTGAACTGTACAGAATGCTTATCACCTTCCTTTTTGTTTTGTTTTGTTTTGTTTCATCAGCTAGATCGCTCAATTATTCTAATCATTTGTGAAGCATTGGCTACAAATGTTTTGAAATGAAAATATATTTGGACCAAATTTTATGTCACTTTTTACCCTATTGCAAAATCAAATTGCTTCGTGCGTTTGCCAAGATCGAGGGAAGAACAACGTAAACAATGAAATAAAAAAATCGCATACCTCGATGCTTTTAATCCTGCTCTCGGTGATGTGTAAGATTCCGGTGTGAACCAAGGTTGTTTTAATTTCTGTTTCAAGAGCTTGAATTTCATCCAGCTTCTTAAGTATCTCACACCTCTTCTTCTTGACTTGGTCAATCAGAGGAAGGTCTTCCTCCTTCCTCACATTTTTCTCACACGGTTCTGGGGGTATTTTTTAAAAGCAACGCATTACTGCATTTAATTTTGTAGCCCTTAGTCATCATATTATGTATCACTAACAAAATGATGTTATACATAACTATGTGTTTTATTTATAGAGCTATAAAACATAACGTAACCCAATGTCCAAGTGTATCAACAAAAAGTATCTGATTCAAGAATGGGGGTGTTCCTCCTTCAGCCCGTCCGCGCCGTCACTGTGTTTACCGAAAGCCTCACTTCAGCGGCCGACACCACACAGGGAAGACGCAAGGGTGACTCGGCCAGAGATCTGTGACTACGCCAGACTCGGAAGACGGGAAAGGGGTGGGGCGGTGAAGGAGCAGAATTCGGCACGTCCCCTAGAAAAGGCGGCTGTCCCTCAGGGCCAGGGCACTGAGTACCGGGGACGCGGCTAGAAAAGGAGCCGGGGGCCAATCTGGAAACGTCTCCTAAGCGATGTGAAGAAATCAGTCAAAGGTGTCGAAGGCTCTGGGAGAAAAGCCTTCGACGCCTTCGGGAGAAACCAGGAGGCCGGGGTCACCGTGTGTCCAGGGCCAAGCGTGCACAGCTCGAGGCAAGACCAGAATCAGGAAGCCGCCAAGGCCATTCCAGCAACACCAGGTCGGGACAGTGCCCGCGGCGGACGGGGAAGTGGGGAGACACAAGGCCGATTCAGGACGTAGGGCAAAGGCAGGACTGGGCCACTGCCGGGCCCCAGCTGCAGTGCAGAGGCAGGTGCCCAAGGAACCTCCAGGTCTCGGCTTGGCCGTAGACCTCGTCTTGACAGACATGGTGGGAGGGAAGCAGCGAGTTCAACGGGACGGAGAGGTAAGGAGATCTGGGTTGGAACCGAACTTGGCCCCTTGCTACCAGCCTTGGTGAAGTGGTTGGTGGGGAGGGGGGCGTGCAGGGAAGGTGATAGACACCTGCCGCAGGCTTTCTAACCATGCACTTGGTGGCACGTTCACCGAAATAGCCAGGGACCTGGTCGGATGGGGGGCCGGGGGGGTGGGGGTAGAAGGAAAGAGACTAATCCATCTCGGACGTGCGGAGTTGAGACTCAGGGGCCACGCCCACTAGACAGTCGCATGTCCTGATCGCAAGACCGAAAAGAAAAGATTCCAGCAGGAAAGAAAGTTTAAGTCGGAGACAGGGGCACTGACTCGAAGGCACGCGGGAGCCAGTGGATCCCAGCGCCCGCAGAGCACAGACAGACAGGAGAGGCGACGCTGGGAGTGCCTCCCTGCCAGGCCGGGGGTGTTCGCTGGCAAAGAGCTCAGGCGGATTCTGATGAGAGCGGTAAGACTTAACGTCCTGAGAAAGAACAATTCTTTTCTGATACAAAAAAGGCAGTTAGAAAGACGAAATACTTCCTTAGGCATAGTGAGCAAGGCCAAAGTCATCGCTGTCGCTCGACTTCACCAAACCTGAAGGAAGGGAAAACTTCGAAGTTAAGTTTCGAAATTTGGGGAAATTTGTTAAGCTTTCCGAACCAACTGTGAGGAAAGCTAGGAAAGAAAGCCCTTGATCTCATCCCTGACCTTGGCTGAAGGCCTCGACCTGAAATGACCTGCAGCAAAGAAGCCCAGAGGAGGGCAAGGCCAGTCACAGGACCCACTGATACCCTTGTTCCCCTGTTCCTCCTAACAAGGAGGGCCGGGGGACCATATGGAGCGAGGGAAAAGCCCAGGGGGCTCTGGGATGGGAAAGCTCCGGAAAAGCCTTCAGGAGGAAGAGCACAGGACGCCAGATGTCTTCCACAGCACCGAGAGGGTGTCAGACCCAACACCGAGAAAAACGTGCTTGAGGTCCGGACAAGCAGCGACTACCTTTGTGAGGCTCTGCCTGGTACTCTGCGGGCAGGGAGCAGTCAGCAATGAAAACGCAAAATGATGGCGTGGTTTTCAGAGACACCACGCGGGCAAGAGCCCCGGTCCAGGATTCCAGGACCTGCCCGTGAGAAGCACCCTGACCAGGAAAGGGAAACATGGGTGCAGGCAGAGAAGGGACCCCACTGCAGACTCTGAGATCCGAAGTCGAGCACAGAGCCAGCCCAGGACAGAGAAGTGGCCGTGGGGACTCGGGCGACAAGAAACAGCAAACAGCAGGTGAAGAACATGTTGCTCCTGGGAAGGAGAGGAGACCCGAGAAAGGAAAACCGAAGACTCTGGCAAGAACCTTTGAGGCCGAGGCCTGCCAGGAACTGCACGCGGTTAGACTCGTGGGTCTGCCCGAAACCGTGGCGAGAGGAGAGACAGGGGCTCCCGTGAGTGACTGAGTCGTGTTCCCCAAACTTGGAGGGTAAAGGTGTTTCCATGAATTGTTGTGTAAACAGCAAAGATGAACGAGCGAGACACGTGACTGAACTTATTTTGATTGTTTAATCATATTTTAAATTGCGCGTCTAAGTTAAGGTAATTTTTAACATCCAGTTAGTGCATCAATATTTATAAAATATAATGCATTTGCCATGAACTGTGTGTTTTCCGCACAAGGAAGGAGGACAGAATGAAGAAGGGACAGGCAGCGACTCACGGGGCCCAGCTGCATCCTTCCACGTGCGGGCCATCACCCCAACCCTCCCACCGAACCCCAGAGGGGCGTGGTGGCGTCATGCCGACCTGCAGTCCGGCAGCTGAGGCTGCTCAGGCTGGAATGACGAAGCTCGGATCCTGGGGACCCACAGGCCACTGAGCCGCCCTTCGAGAGGGATCCCCGCAGTGGGCAGGGACTGCGAATGGGTGTGCCCGCCCGGGGGCCCGGCAAGCGCGGACAGCCTCGGGAGCTCGCTGGGGTCTGCAAAGGCGGACTTCTGTGAGCGAGGGGCGACAACGAAGGCCTGTCTTCATTGCTGTGACTCTGAAACCCCCCGGAGGCCCCGGCCCAGGTCCTCAGGTGCGTGCCCAAGTGGACACTCGGAGCAAGAGGCTCCAGACTCTGGAGTCTCTTGTGTATTTTCAGACACTTTGTCTGGGATGAACAGCGTCGAGTCCCCCGGCACATCCTCGTGGGACCTCGTCCCCACATTGAGGTCACTGGTGTATTTCCTCAGGATCTATTTCAAATGTCTTGGTCAAAACTTGACATAATTCCCTCTACACAAGGTCCTGACCTCATCCAACGTTCCCCTGAAAACCACGAAGACCGTAGGCAGGGGTGTCCACTGCAGCCCACGGGCTGGACGTGGCCCAGGGTGGCTACGCCTGCAGCCGACACAAAATCGCGATTTTACTTAAAACACGGTGAGATGTTTTCACGATGATGCGCCACAACGCATCCAATGTGGGGCCCAGTACCACTCACTCCTCTTCTTCCAGTGGGGCCCAGAGACGCCACAGAGCAGGACCCCTGCTCCAGAGAACGTGAAGCAGAGCGAGCGTCCGGCCTGCTGCCGGAGGCGCGAACCACCCACAGGCGCATGACGGCCACGGGACCTGGGGGGGACGGTCCGGCCCGAGGGAAGCTCTCAGGCGCACTCCTCCCTGTGTCCCTAAGGCATTTCATCAAAGCAGGTCGGGTCGCGCAGACACTCACCGTGCGGCGCCGACCCCGAGCTTCCCGAGCCAGAGCGCAGCAACCCGAGCTCTGCCTCCAGTTCCCCTCGGAGCCTGCGGTGGGGGAGCAAAAGCGGTGAAATATTAGAGCCCCGCCTGTCCCTTTCCTCCGGGTTACTGCATGTCTGTTTTAAATGGAGAAATAAAAACGAACCCTCTCATTCTCCAACAAAAGGCTCATTAGAAAACGTATGTAAAGATGTAGATGAGACCTTACGTGTGTCAAGTTCAAAAAACCGAAGACTCTTTCCTCGCCGAGGTTGCACACGCCACCGTTTAAAGGAGCCCGTTCACGGAAAATAAACAATTTCCCACATTGTTTATTGGTATTATTTTGTGACTGGGATTCCAAAAGGGCAAGAGGCGGAATCCTAGCATTTTCTCTTCCGAGGCAAACAACAAATTTAGCTGAAGTCCGAGTAAGATTTCACTTTTTCCTGTATTGTGTCTTCATCCACAGATACCATTCACAAATGCCACTGTATTTAAACTCAAAATAAAATGCAAGAAATGTTAGGATAAGAAAACAAAAATATTTGCAACCTCGTCCTTTGTATCCTCTTCCTGGTTCAAAATAACCTAAATTGACTATCTTATTTCTAACGGATGTAGAGTGAGGAAAATAAAGGAATCTAATGTATCGTGTATACCGAGGGGAACCCTGGGATTTTATAAAAACATTACCACCACAAATGACCGAATACCACACGTCTGCAGGGGTCTCATAGTCTCAGAAGGCTTGCCTATTATTGGCTCATTTTATCACAGATTTAGAAAAAAAACAGAAAAGCGTTGTGATCCCCAATTTTAAGAAACTGAGGTTAACTGGATTGATGATAACGGTAACAGCCTGGTCAATACATAAATTCGGAGTGTTTAGTTTCTATGAGTTTTCCATGTGGTGCCGTTTGAAACATTACCTGGGTTTCCATTCCATTACTTTTTCTTCTCCAGGGACTTTAATTGCACGCACAGCGGATTTTCTTCGCGGGTCCTCCGCACCAGCCCCCGTCTCTCCCCCCCGCCCCACCTCCCTGCGCGTGTCTTTCTCACTGTCTCGGTTTCCTGCTTTCCTCCGCGGCCCTTCCACTGCGTGTCCACCACTCACAAGTCCTCCTCGCCGGCGAGTCACCACGTAGCCCTGATCTCTGCCTTCGACTTTTCCCGTCCTCAGTGGTCACATCCTGTTTCGTGTCTCCTTTTCTCGTGGCTGATATCTGCACTTGGGTTTAAATGTCTGACTCCCGGTGGTGGTCACCACCCAAAAGGCCCTCCTGAGGCTCTAGGTTCAGTTCGGACCCCGGGGCCACTTCGCCGGCCGTCGGCTGTTCCCCTGCAGCCAACGGAGGGGATTTTCCATCAGCTGAACGGGTTGGACTCCCGTGTTCTGCTTTCTCCTTATAGAGCAGATTTCATAGACAAGATATTTTACGCCTCTGCGTTTTGTGGGCAGGGCCAATGCTTTGGGGTAGCTGGTGTGTGGACTCCCTAATTCAAGAGTCGCAAATATTCATGCGCTGTGGTCTGGGGTTTTTTCTTTCATTTTGATCTTTATCTGGGTAGCATTTTTTTTTCTGCGGGGGGGAGGAAGGCTGGTAGTGGGAAGGGGTGAGTGCCCGGCAGGAGTCTTCCGCTGTGGGGTTCTAGATCCCCTGACCGCTGCTCTTTCTACGCCACGCAGCTCGGAAGGACGGGATCACCCCCTCCATCCCTCCTCTCCGCTGCATTGCCACCGCCCGGGACTGCTTCTCGCTTCCACACTCACCTCCAGTCCTCTCCTCCCCCGTCGGGGCTCGGGGAGAGACCGGGAGCCTCCGCTACTCCTCGCCTGGGGACACCCCCTCGCTGCTGGGCAGCGGGTCTAGACCATTCTGTGGCGTCTACAGGCTCCTTCTTTCTTCCCCTCCGGTCCCTGCTCCCACGGGTCTGCAGCAAGTGACAGCTTCGCTGACGCCCCGTGATTGTTTCCTGTTTCTAGGTCTTTCGAATTTTCCCAGCTTCGTCTCATCTAACAGCTACACTGACGTTAGAGGTTTCTTTGAGGGTGTTCCTTCGTTTGGTTGGTTGGTTTTGTTTCTCGTTTTGTTTCCTTGAGGATATTCTGGGTATGTCGGATTTGCTTTGATTTTCTTCAACCCTCTGCCATTTCTTCACGAAAGACGAGTACGCAGAGAGGTTAACGGGGTTCCTTAGGTTGAAGGACAAGGGCGTTCACAAGGTGTCTTTTCAGCTCTCCCAACCATCAGGAGAAGCCCCCGGGACCACCAGAAAAGGTGTGAGAAATACAGAAACACCGCCCCCTCCATGGAAACACGCCAGGCCTTCGAGGTCCTGGCCACACGTGATAGCTCGTGGGAGAGGCCAGAGGAGCGGCGTGGTGAGGGCAACGATGCAGAAAAGCGCATCCGTGTGTGTGTGTGTGTGTGTGTGTGTGTGTGTGTGTGTGTATGCTGCACTGGTGTTCGAATGTCATGAAACGGGTGAGCCCAATGCAGACCAAATCAGACTGTCAGCCTCACCTGTCGTTGTGCTCCAGGGCGGCCTTGGTGGCCGTCACAATCGCCCTCAGCTGCTCCCGGGCCTGCTGGACGTCCGCCGTCTTCACCGGCCTCCTCCCCAGCCCCTCGGCCTGAGCCAGCAGCACCTAGAAGGACAAGGCCCACGGCAACACAAACACACAGGAAGGGTGAGCACTTGCCTTTTCAGGGGGGTGATCACAGTGTATTCAAGCTGTTCTGAGTCAAAATGGAAAGTGAAACGAGGTGAATGGGGGGAGGCCAGAGGGGTGAGGGGGGACAATCAGTCGGGTGAAGATCTGGGTGACACATCTTTCAATATTTTAAGGTCTTATTCTCCTAAGAAGTGTTTTAGATGGTGGGGGTCTCACTGCTGGTTCGTGTGTGGGAAGGACATGCCCATCAAGTGCGTCGAGCCCGTGGCCGGAGCACCACATGCGTCTTCCAGGAGCAGTTCAGTGCCGCGCTCCGGTGGGGGCACCGACGCCTGCCCCTTCGGTGAGGGGCTGCCGCACCTCCAGAGCGGACAGCAGGTGCCCTGTGGCCTGGGGATCGCCTCACTCTGGTGGCTGGCTGACATACGGGCGTGTTTGTCCCACCGCGAGACAGCCTCAAAAGGTGAGAAACCGGGCAGACCAGTGGGGGCCCATGACGAATCCTGTCTGTCACGAGCTTCTTTTTCTGCCGCGCAAAATCCCAAAGCAAAGCAAACAACCCGAACATGGGATGTGAGAGGAAGAAGGAAGTTAGTACTAAACTTCGTGTAATGCTGTGATTGTTTTCATCCTCACCTGAGGATGTTTATTGATTTTAGAGGGACGGGAAGGGTTCGGGGGGAGAGAGAGGAAGAAACATCAATCGGTTGCCTCCCGTATGTGCTTCGATCAGGTGTCGAACGTGAGAGCTCTGGTGGGTGGGACAGTGCTCCAACCAACTGAGCCACCTGGCCAGGACAGGTGTGTGTGTGTGTGTGTGTGTGTGTGTACATATACGCATATCCATACACACACACACACACGTATGTTTGTCACTGGTTTTCAAATACTGTAAAATAGGCTAAGCCCAACGCAGACCAAATCAGACCACGAACCCTCACTTCTCGTTGTCTTCCAGGGCTGCCTTGGTGGACGTCACAAGGAATATGTATGTATTTCTTTATGTGTATGTATATAAAGAAACACACATCACACCGGTGCACCAAAGTCACGCAAACGGTGCTCATCAACCAGAGAGCAGTGAGCGGAGACCGGGACCCGGAGGGTCAGTCGGCAGGAAAGGCTGCTGAGCATCGGCGGCCAGAGATATTGGCAAAAAACAAGCCGTGCGTGGGCCCCACCCCACCCCCGACTCTTGCTGTGAGCAGGAGGTAAGAAGTAAACCCCGTACCAGCGTGTCCTTCCGCCCGTCCAAGGCACAGCCCTTCCGCACCCATCTCAGCCATTCTAACTTACGAAGGCACAGGAAGGTGGGCTCCGAGCCTGCGAATCAGGACCCGCGGGTGAGTCCTTACCTGGCACCGTTCCGCCGGCCGGGTGCGCAGAAGAATGGCCATGTAGAGCTCGTACTCGTCCTGCAGAGAGAGGAGGCACGGCAAGGTCGGGGGGTTCGCACGCATGAATAATACGGACGTCAGCGTCGACCACGTTAAGAAGAAAACTCTCGACAACACTGAGCAAGGCGCACGCTAGAATGCCCACGGTCTGAGAGCCTCTGAAGCATGCGCACGCGTGAACTGCCGGTCCCCGCGGACTGATGCCATCAAACGCCCCGACCCAGGTACACAGGTGACCGCCTGACGCACGGGAGCTCCGTGGGTGTGGGTCCTGCCAGGGACGAGCCTCCCAGGCCCGGGGACCTTCTCGTCACATCCTGTCACCACAGGGCTGCTTCTAGGTATTCCAGGTCATTGAGAGCTTGGAGGAGAGCAGGCTGCGCACACACCCTGATATCGGCTCGGCTTCCACCTGGAGGTCTCTCTCATCATGAACGCGCAGCACCTGCACGCTTCCATGACGGTTCATAGAAATTCCACATGCGTAACTGTAAGTGCGTATGTTACAGAGGCACGATTGTGTAAGTTTGTGAACAACCAGGGAGCTTTTGTGAAAAACACGGGGCTGAGCCCGTGTCTGCTGCACGTGGCCCATGGGTGCCGCAGGCGGCTGCAGGGGCGCCCCTCTGCATCTCCCAGTGGTTGCCCGCGTCTGTGGGAGGGAGACCGGGACACGGGGAAGAATTTTGGTGAGGCCTGAGGTCGTGCGTGCAGAACATCAGGCCTGGCTCTCAGCTGTTAGGTTGGGAAAGGTGTGCTTCTTACCTTAACCTCTTTCAAGAGATCGCCAAATATCAAAGAGCCCTTGCAAATGTCTTCAAAGACTCCGCTGAGGACCCGGAGTTTGTTGTGAGGGTCGCAGGGGCACACTTTCTGCAGCTCCTGGAGGAGAATCACAGCCCGCCCTTTCAGGACGCCCGTTTCCCTTCCCGGGCAGTTCCCGGGCTGCCGGCTGGAACCCCACAGCCCCCGCCGCCCCGGGGCCGGGCCCCGGCAGGGCCAGGAGACGACCCAGGGGGGCCTGCTCACCCGGAGTCTTTCTGGCCTTTTGTTCCCTTTCTTCCTTCCCCTGCACCCTGCGGCCAGGGCTCCCCCTCTGTGTCCACAGGTGCCCACGCCTCTCTCTCCCCACCAGTCCTCTGGGCTCTGGGCGGCTCACACCTGACCTCCGTTCTCCTCCCCGCATCCTCCCCTCCCGACGCCAGGCCCCGCCCCCGTTCCCTGCCAGCAGCCCTGGGCAGCTCTCCCGGCTCCTCACGTGGCCCTGCCCCCCTCCTGCAGACGAGCTGGCCACTCGCAGATGTCCCCTGCGTGACCTGCGTGATGCGAATCGCCCGCCCCCTCCTCCCTCTCCCTCACATCACAGGCTCCGCCTGAGGCGGGAGACCCTTCCCTTGGGCCCCCGCGGCCTGTGGACGTTTGCTTCCTACTGTGCCCGCAGCTCCTAATGCTTGGATCACGACATCACCTCCCGAGTACCAGCTGCCAAGCTCCGCCCTCCCTCACGTGGCCCCAGCCATGACCACCTGCGTCACATGGGATATTCTCGGTGACCGTCATCTCTGTCACCTTCTACCTGGGCGTGGAGTGAGGCACGTCCGGGGGTCAGACTTTGCCCACAGCATCCAGCCGCCAGGGACAGGAGCAGGTGCACCCCCCACCCCCAAGGACCACACAACCGCCCTCCTCACCCGTTCCAACTTCTTCTCGTGGCGCATCGCTGCCCTGCGCCCGGTGAAATCGGTCACCAGGCAGTCTTGCGTGGCAAGCACCTCCCTCTGGAAATGTAGGAACTTCCTGTACTTGTCCGCTTTCGTCAGGCCCGCCAAGTAGGAGCTGATGTACCGGTACTCGTCCTTGCCCCGGCGCGGTGACATCACGCACTCGCCACTGGACCGCGCCGGCTGGGGCTTCAGAACCTTCATCTCTGGCCACCGCAGCTCTTCCCTCCTTCGCGGCATGGCACCCTCTTCCCCCGGGGTCAGCTTTGGAAAGCTGTCCTCTTCGGAAGCATGCAAAACGCCGGTCAGGGGGTTCAGGTACCTGAAGAGGGGTGTACTGGGGCCATCATTGGGACCCAGAGCTGTATTGATGGTAAAATAAGCCCAAGCATCCTTCATCTTGGCGACCTTCTCATCGGATGGCTTGTCCACTCTGTGGACTCGCCGGCCCTCCGGCCTGTTGGCATTGTGCCAGTGGTGGAGGATGGTCTCGGGGGGCCGGTACAACTTGTTGGGGTTCAGGTGTCCAGAGGTGTAGAGCAGGATGTCATCCCTGTGGCTCTTCTCCAGCCTGTTCAGGAGTTTCGTGAGGTTGCATAGCGTCTTCACCCCCGGGGTCTCGCAGTGCTTCCACCGCAGGTAAACTGCAGGGAAGACAGGGGGCGGTGAGATCCCCCCTGGGGCCCCCAGCAAGGCCACGGGACAGCTGCCTGCCACCGCGGAGCCGGCGGCCCGTTCCCAAAGGCAGCGCGGATGACCCAGAGAGGGGAACACAGAAACCGGCTAATGGGTGGCTCCTGCCCAGAGGCAGTGACGGGAGGTCAGGGCACATCATTTTCTCCTAGAGACAGGAAGGGGCGCCCAGAGCAGTGGAGAAGGGCGGTAGCGCCTCCTACAGTATAACCACCTCCCTGCATGCAGCAGCCACAAACCCCGTATCAGCTCGCAGCTCTGTGGTCAGAACCGCAGCCTGGAGGGGCTGGGGCAGCAACTCGGGTAGGAAGATGTGCCCGGCCCAGTGAGTTCTTGGGAGCGGCGAGGGAGACCGCTTCCAGGCCCATCCCCGTGGCTGGCATGCTCCAGTTCCTTGCCACCGTAGGACTGAGGGCTCCCACCCCCTTGCTTGCTGTTGTGGGGGACTCCGCCCCCAGGAGCCGCCCACCTCCCCGCCCACAAGGCCCCTCCACCTTGGAGCCAGCAGGGCCCCCACAGCCTCCGCACCTCCCGCCTCCTGCCATAGGCCAGCCGCAACCCCCGCCCAGACGCTCTCCCGGACCGGGGGTCACCAGGGCTGGAGGTCACAGCCCAGGGTCGGAGCGCTCTCTCTCCTCGTGGTCACAGGCCTGAGGACTCTGCCAGGCATGCCCGCCGAGGGGGCAGGGGCCCTCGGGCCATCCCGGAGCTGGGCCACCTCAGGACGTCACCAACCACGAGCCCAGCCTCCCTGGCGTTGTCCCCTGTGGAAACCAGCCCCCTTTCCCTCCTGTGGGGTCAGGAAGTAGAGCAGCTGATTATTGAGAATCTCCGCTACGGGTCAGCACCGCACTTCAAAGGAACCACTCAGGAAATGGTAAAATAGTAAGGGAATACTTTCTCGAGGCCGACCATCATCGTAACTTATCAAACGCATCAGCACGTAAAGATTGCGCTAAAACCGCACCACATTGCTCGGGCTTCTCCAGGAGACAGACTGATGCGTTCGGATGGACAGACAGACAGACAGACAGAGGTGCATGGGTTTGTTATGAGGGGGTTGGCTCCCAAGATTCTGCAGTCCAGCAAGCTCACAACCCGAAGTCGGGCCAGCAGCCCGGGGACCCCGTGCTTGTCTGAGGGCCTGGGCCGGAGAAGCCCCGCTCCTTCTGGGAGGCCAGCTCCGTCAAGGCCGTGGGCCGAGCAGATGGGCCCACCTGAGTGACGGCAGGCAGGCAGCCCCACGCAGGGTCCCCTGGTCTACCTGACAGTCCCACCCAACCAGCATCCCCCACGGAAGCACCCAGAAAGACATCCGACCAAATACCGGGCACGCGGCCCGGCTCAGCCGGCACCTAAATTCACCATCGCCCATGGAACCCTGGCTCTTTCAGAGAGCGGGACGCAGGGGCGGCTCACTTGTTGTGTTACCCTTTGTTTACTTTTTCCTTCCAAAACGGGCTTGAAGCAGCCAGCAACTCAGCCGGCAAAACCATTTCCCCCGTAGAGTGCTTTTCCTTAGACTTGCATGGACCCGAAGAATTCAGAGTCCAAGCTTCTCTCCCCAGGTCCTGTGCTAGGCACCCCAAACCCCTTCTGGGGACGGGCATCTCACCTTCCTCAGAGAACCCGGGGATTTGCACGCCCCTCCGCTCACAGTGACAGGATCCCGCACGCACCTGCGGGGGCTCTGAGGTGGGGCCGTGGGCAGGGACCAAGCAGAGGCCGGGACCTCAATCCCAGGACCACAGGGCACCACGGCACAGCTGGTGTGCACAGGCACCTCTGTCCCACTCGCCCTGAGTTCACCAGTTCACAGGTTTTGGTTCATCTGGCAACCAATTCTTCCTCCTAGTTTTTAATTCCCAGAGCGTGTGCTTATTAAGAAATGCCAAAGTAAGATGGGACACTTTTCCGATCCCAGCCACCAGGTGCTTTTGCACAGGAAGGGCCTGTGGAAATCCCGGGGCAGCTCTTGACCGGCCAGCACCGCTGATACAAAGGCGGGAGGCAGACGGCTTGGATGCGGGCACCTCGCGACCTCCGCATCCCACCACCTAGCGGAAAACAGAGACATCGCACAGTGCGCGCCGCGAACGTTGTGTGGAACTGCCTGAAGGACTGGCCAGAGCCCGAGACAGACCTCGCCGCTCGGACGGGAAGCCAACACACACAGCTGGAAGCAGGAAAGGGGGGACGCAAAACGCCCAAGTTCACGGCCAGAACTGCTTCTCACGCCGGTACGAGGACGGCTAGCCCAGGGACCAGACCAGCACGGTCCTTTAGCTCTTTACGGAGAAGAGGGTCTTATTAACGCAGGAGAAGCAGTCAAAGAACTCACAGGGGGCAGGTGCTGTTGTTCCCCCACCTTCCAGATGGGGAAACTGAGTCGGGGCAGTTTGAGTCAGGGGTGGCAGGCTGCGTGCCGACCCCTGCCTGCGTGCAGAGAACATTTCTATGTGCGCTTGGAAGCCATCAAATAACAGTTTTATAAAAATATTTGATAACTTTTGCTCAGTCCAACCAGGTTTCTCTCAGCCCAGAGTCTGCCTGGGCCACCGGCCAGCCCCATTTCAATGCCCGCACAGCGGCCTCAGCGGCAACGACGTGGGGTGAGGCTCCCTGCCCCCCCCCATTGGTAAATTCCCAGTAGCTCCAGGCCAAAGAGAGACTTCAGATAAAGAGAAAGTGGAGCACCTGGTGGGGGCTTGGTGAGGAGTGGGGAGGGGCTGTGTGCCGCAGAAAGTGCCCCACAGGGTGGCTTGTAAAGGAAATACAGGAATAGCAGCCAGAAGTCTCCTCCTCCATCCCCCCTCCTGCCAAGGACAGGGACACACACACCCACGCAGGCGTCTGATCTGTCGCCTTTGCGTGTTGAAACCAGCTTTTCTGCATTGGCAACTCAACCTCAAATCCAGTCCTAACCCCTGGGGATCCAGGACCTGAGCCGCAGCTACCAGAAGGGTCTCCGTCTTCCACGTGGGGGTCAGAGCCACAGGTCCCCGGGGCAGTCCAACATCAAACCCACACGCAACACCCAGTACCACTCACAGTTCGGCTCCGAATCCTCAGCCATGGCTTCCCCGCAAGCTGAGCTCCTGGCCCAGGCTGGGAGTCACCGCGGAGACCAACAAACATTCTGAGGCCCTCCCACCATGGCGTTCCCTTGCTGCCAGGCAACCAGGACAGCCGCCCGACGACCCACAGCTGCCCTGGACCCTCTCCCCTGGACCCTCCCTCTCCTGAGCCTCTCCCCTTCTTCCGCTTGCTGGGTGTACCTTGTGAAATAAAACACTCTTTATAACTTGAAAAATCATCCGAATACCCTTGCACTCTGTAATCCCTCTCCAAAGCCTCGGGAGCTGAAAAGCTAAGCGGTCAGCCATTGGACGTCTCGTAGAGAGAGATCCACAGTGCACAGCCCACCCACTGCGCCTGGAACTCCCGCACGCAGCGGGGGCCGCATCCCGAGCTTTAGCACGGAGTGGGGGCAGTCACTAAACCATCAGGTGGGCATTTCAGTGCGATGAGCCACGAGTCTCCTAGCAGGACACTGGGAGAAGCTGAGGTGCGGGAACTTGCCCGAGACCAGTTAGCAGGGGGAAGGTGGTTTGCCCCCAAGGGCTGCGCCCTTCCTTCAGGCCGCCCCGGGTCAAGGAGGCAAAGCTCCAAGGCCCCCCTTTTCCTACCCGAGAGCGTTCAAGGGCAGAGGTGCAGTGAGGGCTGCTCCCAGGGACGGACTTTAAACGGCTCTCCCTGCCTCAGGCTCTGCACCGAGAAGCAGCCACAGTGGAGCCCAGAGCTGTGGCCGTCAGGATGGAAGGCGCCTGGGAAGGCGCTTGGTCAGTTTCTTCTGTCTCTGTGGATGCTGGTCGGACACTGTCCACGTGAGCGCTCAGAAGCCACGAGGTCGCCACGACCCCTCACGCTCAGATGGCTCCATCTTCAGGGGCATCTGAATCTCACCTGCAGACAGGTGAGGAAAGCATTTTCGGATCTCCTCTCTCCAGGACTCGCGGGGTTCGGGTCCAGCCACAGACAGGAATGTTGATGCGGAAATGCCCACGTTGCCTCAGGGAGCTAAGCCTTGGCACTAACTGTAAACTAGGGTCAGAGCCTCGGCCGCCCAGGGTGCTGTGCTCCAGCCCTCGGAGATGGAACAGTGAGTCTCTGCTCGGAGCTGCTCGGTGGTTCAGCACGGCGGCTGGTTGTCCCACAGACTGTAGGACATCCCGTGGCTTCCGCCCCGTGCAGGCGGGTGCCTTCCACGGCCGGGCTAGGGGACAGGCTCCCGGACCCTGGCAGAGCCAGTCCTGGGAAGCGTGGGCCCCAGAGCCAGCGGTCACCTCCAGAGTCCAGCCTGCACGACCCTCGCTCCACTCATTGGCACACGCAAGGATTTGGCTCATCTCACATGAAATGGCAGAGTCTTAGTTTGACTCAGAAAGAAATCCTATTTGTTCCCAAGACCGGTGTTTCTGCTGAGGCAGGACACGTGTCCAGTGGAACTGACCCTCCCTTTACACACGACAGGCCAGCAGGTGGGTGGGCAAGCTGGTATTGAGCCTTCAAAACTCACCTGCGATGCTCCCCCTTCTAAATATTTCCACAAAGTGTTCGAGGCTGAAACCTATTGACTCCGTATGTTGTGGTGCCATGAGTTTATCAGCCAAAAACAAGCAGGATCTTCCTGGAGGCCAGACCTGGATGTGGGAGTCACCAGGAACTGCTCACCACACAAATTGGCTGTGCCGGGGTTTCGGATTAGTATGGTGCTATTTTGTTTCCCGGCTCTAGATGGCGCTGCAAGGCACGTGAAAATACTTGAAGCCGCTGATCACCTGCAGCTAAAACCATCATTCCAACTAATTCGTCTTTCCACACATCCGTCCAACCTCCTTGTGTTCAACCAGGAAAAAAAAAGCGGGGGGGGGGCACTGTCTGCTCTGGGCATTTGCTAAGAACGCAGAAATGCACAATCTGTCCCCAGCTGGAAAGCAGCTCCCGGGAGAGGAGGTGACCTGGGAGTGGAGGGTTTGACGGGAGCACACCTGCCCTGAGGGGGGGGTGCCTCTGGGACCACCGGCTGCAGGGGCCCCGGTGGGTGAGCAGTTCTTTGTCGTGGAAGAGGGAGGAGCCTCGGGTGCGGCCACGGCAGCTAACGGGCTGGAAATCGGTCAGAAATAAACGTGTTCAGTCACTGCTTTTTCGCTGTTAGAACTTGTGCAAAGTGGACGAAGCTGAAAGACCTCTTTACTCCTCGGTGCTGTCCGAGCCCTGGGGGGTGTCTGAGGGACGCCAGGTGGCTGGGACTTGGATGTAGCCTGGTGGGCTAGGGCACGGGAAGGTGTGGGCCACAGGGGCGCGCAGGGCAGGTCGGGGACACGACAGGGCAGTCCTGCAGACAGCAAGGACCTCCTGAAAGATCCCACTCGGGGGAGAGGTCAGGAACTTCCACTTCAGAAAGAGAACTCTCGTGACTGGTGTGGGGGCCACGCAGGGGCAGCGCTGGGGGTCGGGCTGCTGGCCAGCAGGGGGCGAAGGTGAGCGGTGCCCAGCTCTGATCCCCCAGCTCTGACCCGGAGCGGACACCACGGAAGAAGAGTCCTCCACCCTCCTTCCCCAGGCCAAGGAACCAGCAGCTCCCTGTCCGTGTCCTCCTGCCTTTCTGGGGCCCCCTCGGCCAGTTGTCCCCTCCCTGTCCTGTCGCCTTCTCCCTGTGTCTTTTCTGGCTGTGAAAACTGCTGCCCTGGGCCAGGATAGAGGAGCTGGAGATTCTGCATCAAAAATAGTGAAAGCGTCTGGGACATAATGACTTCTCCCCTCGCATCTTGGTTCTGCAGAGGAATCTAACCCTTAAGTGAGGGGCAGAGGGGTGACGAGAACAGGGTCTGACAGGGGTCTCAGCAGGTGAAACCGAGAGGTGGGCAGGGCTCCGACCCCAGGGGCTCCAGGGAGGGTCTGTCCAGCCTCCTCAGCTCTCAGCTTCCTTCTCCGACTTCAGAGCAAGAGTCGAGCAACAGCTGGTCTGCGTTTCTCACACCGCAGCTGCTCCTCTGCCTCCGTCCCAGCTAGGAGGGACCCTTGTGACAGCGCCAGGCCACCTGGATGCTGGGCCACCCGGACACCGGGCCACCCAGACACCAGGCCAACCGGACACCGGGTCACCCAGACACCGGGCCAACCAGACACCGGGCCACCTGGACACCAGGACACTTGCACACCAGGACACCAGGACACTCGGACACCGGGCCACCCAGACACCAGGCCAACCGGACACCGGGTCACCCAGACACCGGGCCACCCAGACACCAGGCCAACCGGACACCGGGCCACCCAGACACCAGGCCAACCGGACACCGGGCCACCTGGACACCAGGCCAACCAGACACCGGGTCACCCAGACACCGGGCCAACCAGACACCGGGCCACCTGGACACCAGGACACCAGGACACTCAGACACTGGCAGGTCACTTCCTCTCCCTCCCTCTGCCTCCCAGGCGAAGGTCAGCCAATCAGAGCTTCCTTCCACCTGCCACCCCGCCCCGCCTGTCCCATGACCTGACATACCACCTACTCAGGGTGTGAGGCCGTGGGCCTTTCTGGGGACCGTTATTGCACCGATGGTGCCCATCCCCACCCCAGAGGAGCTGCCAGAGGCAAATGCAGACCCGTCCCCAGACTCCCGTCCGAGGCGACAGCAGAGCTCAGGCAGAAGCCAGAGCAGCGGACTGGAGACCCGTCCTGCTGCTCTGGGGTCCTTGGAGTTCGTTTGTTCTGCTTCGCTGTGTTTACAGTCGGAGATCTGAGCGGGTGTGAGGAACCGGGCTGCGGAGGAGGAAACGCTGAAAATGGGGACATTGGGTCCCAGGCCTGGTGTGTGTCTGAAAGGCACGGGCCAGCTGCCCGAGGGACGCAGGGCGCACAGGGAAGGGCCCTGTCCCTGCAGAGCCAGACACCCCTCCCAGTCACCCCACCCCAAGGCACCGGTGACAGAGAGCCCCGTGTCCCCGCCCCCGTGGCGTCAGGAGCACGCAGTAGCTTTAGGCCCGGAACCCTGTCCAGAGGGGCTTGTCAGAAGGCGGACACCTTGTACTGCGGCCTCCCAATTTCCCCAGGGGTGGCAGCGGGCAGAGCCCACACCAGGGACGTCACCGAGGTCACAGCAGGGCCACCCTCGCGGTTCACACCGGCAGCTGTGGGACAAGGGGCCTTGCTGAGGACTCCCTGCTCCGCCCCGTACTTTGCACTGTCTGTGTTTCCACTGGGAACAAAGAGTTGTGCACGCTTAACGATAAGTGATAGTAACAGCAAAGAGCAGACCTGCTGCACGAAGCAGGGCAGGACAGCGGGGTGCGTTGGCCCGGGCCCCGCATCCCCCACCCCACCCCGCACCGGCCCGCAGGCCCGCTCGCTACCGCCTGACCTCTGAGTTTCACCCTCCTCACCTTTCAGTCGGGCCGTGACCCGCGCAGTCCACGGCGTGGTTGTGGTTGTGGTTGCGAGGCCTGCGTTCATGCCAACCCCACCCCGGTGCCTGGCACACCAGTGTTCGCTGTGTGTTAACCTGTGTTATCTCAGTCTGGGCGCACGGTCCAGGACAGGATGGTCCCCGGGAACCCGTCACTGACGGGGAGCATCAGAGCTTCCCCGACAGACGGGGGGCCCCCAGACCTCCCAGTGAGGCGCTGACGACACAGGAAGTGAGTGTGAGCTGATTCTGGTGGAGCACACGGCGTGGCCTTTCGTGGGAGCGTGTGGACAGCTCCGAAGGCCACGTACTTCCCGTGGCCGAGCCCTGGGAGCCGCGAGTACGCCAGGTCCCCATGTGCCCGCCCACGAACTTGACACACCCCGTCACAAGAAGGGCCCCAGCAGAAGTCCACGGCGAACTCCGGGGGCGGGGGGACATCAAACAGCACAGGGACCTCGGGCAACGTCCACTGCTAAGAAATAAAAATTCTCCCCACTGAGCCATGAGGGTGTGAACGGAGGACACAAAATGGCTTTTTTCAAGAGTGACGGCGAGCTCAGGAGAGGCTGTGGGGAGGCAGCGGGCGCCTGCTCCCGTGGCCTCGGCAGCTGAACCAGGATCTTGGAACGGAAATTGTAAAGCTGCAGATTTCAGGACAGTTTTAACGGAACTTTCTGGCAACTGGAGCTGCCGAACAAGGGCCTGGTCTACATCACGGAGTGCGTCCTGCACTCCTGGAGAGGGAGGAAGTCGGAGGACCCCCGGTCCCACCCCCAGGTCGTGATTTCACAGGGACAAGACGGACTCCCCCCAGGGCTTCGGACACAGGGCGGTGTTTCGCTGTGGCTTGTTGCTGCTCTGGCCGGCGCGGGTCAGGCACCGTTTAACACGTGGTGTTATCGTGCGTTAATTCTCTGCCGAAACGTGCGCCTTCCCCCGTGACGGCGCGGTCAGTGGGCCCCAAGCACGAGGGCTGTGCCGCTGCAGACGCCCTGGCCGAACACACACCGCGACCAGCAAATGTCTGGGAGGTAACGTTTCCGGTCGATTCTGATTTTACTCTCCGGTCACTTTCCTGCCTCTGTCAACACCCATCAAGGGGGCACCTGAGCTTGTTCGGGGGCAGGTGGGGGGCTTCGGTCTGGCCCTGAAGGTGGCCCGACAGGTGGGTGGGGGGGGGAGCATGCTGAGTCGGGCTCCTGCACTGTGGACTCGGGAGGTGTGCGACCGTCACAGGTATGACTTGCAGGTCTGCAAAGGTGCAGTGTCCCCCCCCACGGCATTGTTACCACGGAGGCTGTGGTGACAGAGGGGCACCGCAGGAGCAGCGACGGCCACGTGACAGAGGCTCAGGCAATGGGAAGGCGCCACAGCCCAACCAAGGGGCCCTCCGCCCTGCCTGGTCGCCTGCTCCCTCCACCCGCGCTCCTTCCTCACCTCAGTGCCAGGATGCGTTGTGGAATGAACACCTGCCTGACAAGGAGCTGCCCTCGGGCCCCCCGCAGCCCCCCACAGCCCTCGGGGTACAGGGAGGCCGACAAAGGCTAATGGGCACCATCAGCATCAGGTTCCAGTTCTTCAGATCAGCGGGACACAAGGATCAGCACCTGGAATTACCAAGTGTGGTCAGGGGTGTTTCACCTCGGGACACGTGTTTGAACAGTAACCATTCCGTGCAGTTCACAGAAAGCGGCTCCGGCACACGCAGGGCCGTGCGCCCGGAGGTGCCGGGCGGGGCCGGTGGGGCCGACGGGTTCTAGTCCAAGGGCTGGGGGCGCCACCCTCTGATGAACAAGGCTGCGGACCCGGCGCGCGTGCCGACAGGCCCTCGCTGCAGGCAATGCTGTCTTCACTCCGGGTCTGCTCGTGGTTGGCGAAGGTGCGGGGAGGTGGCTGAACTTCTTCACTGTGGTCGTAAAAGTCAGCCTTGCGCCCGCCCCTCGCGGCAAGCAGGGGTGCCCCCGGTCAACACGGTTCCTGCGAGCAGAGCTCTGAAGACAGAGCCACAAGTATAGTCACCAGGGTGATGCACAGGGAGGGGGAGCCTAGAACATTCTTCACCGAGGCAGGAAGAATCCCAGCACTTACACATTAACACGCTGAGCTGCGTGCGGACTCCTTCCCACGGGCCCCAAGGGCGTAACCATCCCCGGCCCCTGTGGGCCGGGAGCCACTGCAGGAGCCCTGGCCCGGCCTCGGGGTCGTCAGCCCTGCGACCTGAAGCAGCCCTTCCAGAGGGCCGCCGCGCCCCACCAAGTCCCCACCCCCTGAAGCCACACATCCGGGGAAACCGAGGGTTCCTGTCTCAGCCTTTCCGCGAGCACGCAGCGGCGCAGGCAGCCCACATCACTGGCACGTGAACTTGGTGTCTCCTAGCAACAGGGCCTGGGGCGTCTGGCGTGGAACTTCCTGGGCCTCCTGGACCTCAGACACCCCCACCTTCCCCGCGAATGACAGTACGCCATCGGACAACGGTGCTGTTTTAAAAACTCTGTATTCAATTATTCACACTGAGGGGTAGCTGTTAAAATTATGAACATCTCTAAATATATTTCATGTATTGTACATATATATACTTTGTATGTATAGTTACATATCGACACGACTCTTCGCTGCTCCTAAGCGTGGGAGGGGAACAAAGGCAGGGTTCACGACCCCACGCCCATGCAGGCGTGCACACCGGCTGCTTGGGTGACGATTTATTTACAACTCGCCTTGGGTGGTAACAAACGGTTATCATTCTATCATACAGACAGGATGGGGAGGGCTCTTTTAAATACAAAGACTGCAAATGGATACATGAAAAATTACACACATGTACAGTATGTATAGTTTATAAATGCAAAGTTAAGACCTCTTTAAGTTATTGCACTTGTGCATTTTACAAAGATTCTTGTTACACGTATAAAATATTTTTTGAAGTTTACTCACTCATCAACTACAACGCAGTTGGGTACAGTTCACTTGAAAGTCTCCTTCCAGAACAGAGCCCGTGGGCTCTCGGGGTGCAGACCCGCTGCCTAGAAGCCGGTGTGGGGGCGCTGCGGTCTGGAGCCCGGGGACCCCGCCCCACGGGGGCGGGCTGGCTCAGCGAGGAGGCGGGTGCCAGCAGACTCTGGGGGCCTGAGCCCAGCAGGCGCACACGTTCATGCGGACTTGTGAGGAAAGTCACCTTTTCTTCTCAGGGTCAGAATGCTGCATTTCTGCACATTTTGATAACTGATTCACAGTGTCTGGAGGGAGCACACCAACTCAGACGGGGCACAGGTTGGATCTGGTGACAGGTGGGGGCGTCGCGCAGCCCGGCCTTCTGCGGGTAAACCTGCTGTCCCTTCAGCCGGCATGCTGACTGGCCCCACAGAGCAGTGACCACACGCGCAGCTGCGGAAGGCCACGGTCTCTCACATCACCAACACGGGCCAGCTGCGGTGGCAACGGCCGAGGTGCCCACCCGGCACGGCATTTTGGGTGGGCTGGAGCCCTGGATCACACACATTTAAAACTTCCGATGTAACACCAGCAACACAAAGCGTCCCCTCTGGCTTCTGCAGACAGGCCGCACCTCACGGACAGGAGCCGAAACCCGCCCGGCACCCGACCTCCCCACTCCGCTGCCTGCCGAGTGCACGCCAGGGGCCCGGCTTGGCCTGCAGGTGGGCAGGTACCCTGCTCTGCCCCCGCCCCCACGGGAAAGCATGGTACCAGGGAGGAGGCGGCCTGGCATCCGGGTGAAGAGAACGATGCTGCTTCAGATTTAAACATGACTCCTGGGAAGCATCTGTGTGTTTCTCTTCGTTCCATCTTTTGATGATTTAGAACCAGAACACGACTGGTTCTTGTCACTGTTTTTATCTTCACATAAATGCATCTAACGCTTCAAACAATCAAAATGTCCAGTTAAAAAAAAGACAGAAAACAAGAAGTGTACTTACTGGATTGGGGAGCACTAATCAATGAAAACTTAGGACAAGTCTTTAAAGAAATCGGCAAACTGAGTATCAGGATAAGCACGTATGTGAATGTGACAGCACGGCTGCCCCACGCCGCGGACATGCTCGGCAGCTCGCGCCTCGCAGGGACCAGAGCCTCAGCCTCGTACTTGCAGGAGGAGGGATGTGCTCGTGAGACTAAATCGGCGTCTTTAAAGAATTAAGCCCCAAATCAGCGAAGTGCAGAAAGTAAACACGTGTCAGGAATGTATAAAGGTAGAAGCGGTTTTCAAAATCGAAACCATGCACACGTGCCTGGGGCCTGGCAAAGCCACATCGGCGCCAGGCCCAGTTCCGGGAAGGACGGAGCAAGGCCGGGCCGTTCGCTGGTGCTGCTCACAGCGGCAAAGGTGGGTAAGTAGAGTCACAGACAGGAACCTGTCGGGGGACTGAGGTCCTGCTCATTCAGCTCGGTGACTCTAACCAAGGGTGGGTCCCTTTCGATGCCTTCAATCATAGTTAAGCAAGAAAAGCAAAACAAGCAGCAGATGAATGAAGATAAAAAATTACAGTTTTAAAATGAAGGCACGGGCAAGGCGTAGTAATTTAGTCCTATTTAAAGCTCAAACCTTAATTTCTACTTCAAAGACCAAAACATAACACTGAGAACTACGTTTGCTGTTGAAAACCCAGGCAGTGAAGGATGCGCACGGCCAGACGGCGGCGTGTACGAACACGCCCAGCGTGCCCGGACGTTCCGAGGAAGCAAAACCCACTGAGACTGCACAGAAGTGTTTAAAAAAACTAAAAATCATGCTAAAAAGAGGAAACCTACACTGAACGCGTCTCGTTTCAAAGGAGTTTCGCTCTGTGGCTGGGAACGGTCACCTCACGTGGCCTCGTCTGCATGAGGGACAGTCAGAGTGGAGGGGAGACGGGGAGGGCGGGGGGGCTTCGCACACACCCCTTAGGAACAGCCATCGCTGGGGTACCGGCCCCATCCCTGCCCTTGGAAAGGGCCCTTCCCTGACAGTCAGCGTCCAAACGCACCACACGTCTTTAAAGTGCACCGCAGCCAACCACTAAGAGGATGCTTGCATTTTTTAAAATGTCATTTCCACTGCTCAAGATCCGTATTTCATGTCGGTGGTGTGCATTTCCAAAAAAATTCCTAGTTAGAAAATAGGTTATCTCTGAGAAAATAATGGAATAACTGCATTTGATAATAAAGACCGTGTCCGTTACAAATCAGCACAACCAACGAAAATGTCTGGAAATCAAACATTCTACCAGTACTTGGGGCTGGTTACCAAGTTCAGACTGAACAGGAGAATCCAGCCCAACAGAAAATACCAGCTTCACGAGCAACTCATCAAAACTGTTGGCAATAAAAACCATCTACCCTTTTAAGAAAAGATTTAGGAAAAAATGAGAAAACCACTATAAAGTCTGCCTGCTAAACACATCTGCCGAAATAACAGGAAAACGCTCCTAACTGCATGCCTTTTCTCAACAGCAGATTATTAACTAAGTATCACTTCATGCTGGGGGCACTCACTTTAGATCAACCTGGGATCCCTAAGTAGCTCTTACGCACGCTGAAAGCAGTGGTAATAGTCAGTGTTAGAACACAGTCTCACTCCAACTCTTCCTGCTATGACAGTACTTCACAAGAAACCAACCAACCAGTAACTCACACACACGTTGGGAACCGGCTTGGAAGTCCACGTCGAAGTAAAGAACATTCTGCAGCCACCTGGGGGAACAGCAGCCCCCAAACGCCCGACCGCCGCTGGGCCCCGCCAGCCGTGCCCTGCGCCGAGAGGCAGAGCTCACGCTCTCCCTGCGGTCAGCCCTGCAATCGGGCGTCCTGAACAACACCCCACCCCACCCCCTCGCAACACGGCCTCCAAGTTAGCGAGCTGGCTGAACTCGTCTGCGACTGAAGCTGAATTTGCTGGGGAAGTTTCATAAATTCTGCCGAGAAGTATGAAATTTTTAAAAACTCCGTTCTCTGAAAAGATGTTATAACATGAAAAAGTGCGGTCCAGTCAGCGTTTTATCAAACACTATTACATTTTTCAACGTGAAAAACCAGTTTCCGAAGAATGTGGCTGATTTTTATATTTCATAGATGGCTCTGCTTCTCTCACATACGTTAGTGTCTACATACATGTGTATCTACACATACATGTGCAGAGCCACACACGTGTGTGTCTAGCCGGAGCCGCCCCTCTCTGGCTGCTTCGCTCGCCCTCCTCCTGCGTCACCCCCACAGCGGCGGGGGCCCCGTGGAGGGAGGGCGGCGACTCTCCGGAGCCCGTAAGGACACTGAACACACGGTGTTAACTTCTGAGAAAGAACAATGTTTACGTACAGCTCTCTTCGCTGCAACATAAGCAAACCCTGTTGTAGAAATGACTGGTCTGTATTTGCAAAAACCAAGCTCACACGAACACTGTGTACGGTGCTGAGTATGTAGAAGAATATTTTAAAATGCATTCTACTGAAAGTGCTACTCCAGCGTCCTGCCACGTACAGAGTGGGTCTGCTGCGGACCAGCCGGGCACACCCTGAGACCCCCAGCCAGTCCCTCCGGGTCAGCACCAACCACAGGCCCCTGGCTCGGAGGGCGCCCTGCCTTCCCGATAAAGACCCCTGGAGCGCTGACACGCACCAGAATCGCCCCTGGCTTCCAGGCTTCGCAGGAAAGGGTCCGCACTATCCCTGCCTTTGTATGTGCTCTCGGAACGTTCAGGCTGGGGAGTGGTGTGAGCCATGAAGGGCGCAGGAGAAACTCCCAAAACTGCAGGTTCCCGCGCGGACACCGGGTGCTGGGCAGAGCGCAGGACAGAATTCAGCCTGGAGCGCCCGCCCCGGGCCCCTCCCCCGCCCCGTCTGATCACGGGCTCTGGCTCCGGTCCTTCCCTGCCTGCACCCGGAGAACTGGCGCGGGAAGATGCTGCAGCAGGTGGAAGAAAAATTACAGAAGACAAAGCCGATGGTTTAATTTGACTTTAGGGGAAACGAGTGCTGATGAAATAATTTGTGGCATAAACCTTTCATTCTGAATGTGACTCTAAAATTCTGCAATGACACAAAGTGAAAATATAAAGAAATCATTATTCAAAATTCACATTTTTTATCCGTAAGACTTGTCCTTTAAAAAAAATTGTATGCCTTGCTTTTATTTTGTTCTTTATGCAAAGTAACTAGTGAATTTGCCAAGACTGCAATGAAAGATTTTTTAAAATATTCTTTGACATCCTCCGAACCGATATGGGGACTTCTGCAGTCGACCCGAGTGCGAGCCAGCGGCCCTTCTCGGGGGACGGGAAGCCCGCGGCCTGCCTGCAGTGTTCGTCCTGCCCACCTGAGCCCCTGCGTACACACGGAGGGCCCACGGCAGAGCCCGCCTTCCAGTCCACCAAGCTCGGAAGCAGCAACCTGTCCCCCCTCACGGGCTGCAGGAAGGGCCTCTCGGGCGGCAGCCGCCGACCCTGAGGCCATCTGCTGCAGCTCACGCCACACACAGGCAGACCACGCAGGAGTGTCCGCAACAGTGATGTGTAAAAACCCCTATTTATAACCAGCAACGTCAAAGCAACACTGGTGCTGAAGCCAAAGCACAGCATCGTCGTAGTACCGTTTCGAACCCTCCCTAGAGAAACGAGGTGGAAGGACCCCGGCCACCTTCCATCCGTCCCCTCGCGGCCTGGGCAGTGTCCGCCCGCCCGAGAGGGCCGGCTCGCGAGGCCAGTGCAGCCCCCGGGACGCAGCTTTCTGGCCCCAGGGTCCGGCCTGGCCACCGTCTGGGATACGACACTGATGAGACAGGCAGGGAGTCGTCTGCGGGGTGGGTTTACTCGGTGTGGCCTTCGGGGCGAGGCTGGCATCCCAGCTTCCGGGTGTAGGTTCCCCCGCAAAAATAAAAGTCAGAAAAGTCAAAGCAGCAGGACGAGCATCTGCAGGCAGCGCGGCTTGGGCATCAGTCGTCGATCTTGACGGGCAGCGTCTCAGAGGGGCCGGGGGCCGCCGGCTGGGAGGTCAGCCACACCGCGCTCTCCTCCCCTCGGATCACCTTCTCCCACTGGCTGAGGTTGTTCCTAGGAGACAAGATGCAGTGACAGCTGCTGCTGAGACACGGTCTCGGACCATGTTCCAACAAGGAGCCGGCCCGCCCTGCAGCACCGCTCGGCGCCGGGCCTGCGGCACCGCCCTGCCTCTGACCGGCACTAGCTGGCTGGGCCCGGCAGCCTCCCCTAAGCCTCCCTGAGGACACCAGAGTTCAGTGTCCCCCGAAGAGCTTCAGATCACCAACGCCTGGGGGCTCCTGGTCCCCGACGGCAAGGGCAGAAAGCAAGCTCAGGAGAGGTCACGCTGACCCGGCCAGAAGGAGTAACAAAGCAATGGCCCCGCGGGTTGCTGCCGGGTCAGGGGACATCAGGAACGGCCAAGGCAACCGGGCTCTGTGGGGCGGCCCTGCCACGTGACGCTGGAGCCTTGTAGCGGACTGTGTGTCACATACAGGAAGTCACCGTGAGCTGCACCTGGTGCGGACTCCTGAGTCTCCCTGTCTCAGTAACGGTGCCCTTGGGCTCTGGGGACTCCGGCCTCAGTGCGGCTTCGCGTCTCCCCCGAGCTTCCGCCCGTCCCCCTCCGTGCCTGCGCTGCCCACGTGGGGCCTCGTGGCTCCTTCAGCCAGGCGCCCGCCACCCCAAGGGGCCCATCTCGCCCAGACTTGCGGTTACAGAGAGCAGGCTGACAGATGTTGGAGGGGCGGGGCTTGTGGGGCTGGGTGGGAAAGGTGAAGGGGGTAAGCAAGCAAAAAAAACAAACGAACAAACAAAACCCCTCACAGATACGGACAACAGAATGGTGACTGGCACAGGGAAAGGGGCCTGGGGGAGGTGGGAGACAGGGAAGGGGACCAGGCTCAGAGCAGGGAGCACACCGCACAGTGCACGGAGGGTGTGTGACGGAGTCGTGCCCCTAAAACCTGTGCAATTTTATGAGCAATGTCACACCAGTAAATTCAATAAAAATGTAAATGAAAGATGGTGGCAGGTTATGGCGAACTCAGAAGCTGGAGCAGGTAACAGACGGCTCCCATTTCTCTGACGGGCAGCGATCCCCCTTCAAGGCCCTCCATCCCGTCCTAAGCCGAGCTCCCCTCCTAAGCAGCAGCCCGAACAGACGTCACACATGGTACGCGGGTTGGGGAGGGGGGAGGAGGGCATCGCTGATTCATCTTTTTAAAAAGTCTTGGTCCTTCTCATGACTGAAGGACTCCATGTTCCTGACACACACGTGAGGCCTGGGCACACGCACAGCTGTGAGATGACAGCACAGAGGTGAGACACAGACACCCACCGCAGAGACTCCGTCCGCCCCACCCCCGGCACCTACCTGCAGGCGCGCAGCAGGGGCTCTGTGGGCGGGAGGATCCGCATGAGGGTGGTGTAGCAGGGGATGGCCACCGCGTTGTAGAAGCCGAGCTGCGCGGACACCACAAGAGACACAGCAGTTAGCACCTGGAGCCTCGCTGCAATCCCCGCGCGTGTCCTGCTCCCTGAGCCTGACCCTACAGCCAAGGGCTGAGCTTTGCTGAGCTTTGCTGAGCTTTGCTTTGCGTACTGGGGCTCCCAACACCCCGCAGAGTGCGTTTCAAATGCATTAAACGCACCGTAGCAGTGGCTACCGTAAAGCCCCAGTGCAGCACTCAAGGAGACCTACTTCTAGGTGAGGCAGCTTGTAGTTCAGGTGCTGCTCTTATCTCGGGTCAAGCTCGGCGTTCTCTCTCGATGTGCCCAAGCCAAGCCACTGCATCTGCACACAGATGGCCCTGGTACCAAGGAACCTCAGAGGGATGTTCCGCATGCTCGGTAACCTGCCAGCTTTCGGTGCCTTGCCTGGCCCCCTGAGACTGCACTTAGCCCCTCCTGCCCTTGTTCTGCCCTTGTTCTGCCCTACAACACACCCCACTGCCTTGTCACACTTCTCTCCACAGTCTGATTCCACAGTTTCCACCTGTGGCACATGCAGAAAACAGGTTAGGGAACATTTTTACTAGGAATTCCGGGCCACGGCGGGTAAATGGTGCTGACTCCGGCTGGCCTGCGGAGGACAGTGTGTTAATGGAAGTCCTGCTAGGCTCCAGGCCGTCCGACTGCTGAGCTAAAGTGACTGCCCGGCGGTTGACAAACATGGACAAGTATCACTGGCCCCTGGGTGAGGCAACCTCCAAGCCACAGCTTACCAATACCTTTAAAAAAACAAACTTCAACGAGCTGTGCCAAAGGATCTAGAAGGGCCAACTCTGCTTGGTTCCTCTCTGCTTCCTCCTGCTGCTGGCTCGGCCAGCCTAGCGATCTCGGCAGAATCGGGTCTGTGCTGCTGTCTTTAACTCTATGGCTCACGCAGAGACTCGCCTGCTCTTTAACGTGGGGGTGTCCAACCTTGTGGTGTCTCTGGGCCACACTGGAAGACGAGGAGCTGTCTCGGGCCATACCTTAAATACACTGTGACACGCAATCACAAAAAGAAAAACCTCCTGACGTCCTACGTAAACTCACGCTTTTGTGTGGGGTGGCTGCCCAGCCACCCTGAGCCACATGCGGCCCAGGAGCCGCAGGCTGGACGCCCTGCTCACAGTCCTCCCGGAGCGGAAGATGCCGAGAGAAAGATCATATGTTGGAAAGTAGAGTATTTTATCATTATTCTTTTATCAAAGAATAATTTCGTAGCAACCACAATTTAGAATACAGCTGGTAAAACACTGGCTGACCACAGAAGTGGTTTATTTCAAACTCTCACACCGTGAATGAACCTGTCATTTTGGAAAAAACAAACGCTTCTCATAATTAAGCAGCACCGGGACACAGCCCGAGCTGGGCATTTTTAGCCGCCCGTGCGTCCCCCTCTCGGGATGGCCGCTCAGAGATCCAGAGAGAGAAACACGGTCAGGTCCCTCTCTGAGGCTGTGTGTCACATGGCAGACTCCAGGTAAGTCCACAAGGAATGGGAAGGGACGAAACGGTGAGAGGAGAGAGAACAGGCGAACGGGACGCCGTCCCAGGGTGGGGGAGCCTCCCACCGCGAGGCAGGGCTGGCAGACCAGGCGCTGGACGGGAAGGTCTCACTGCCCACTGCGCTTACGGGAAAGCGCCCTCGCCCGTGGCGGCATGCCGGGCTCACGCAGTCAGACACGCTGGTAAGGGACACGGGGCCGCTGGGCACTGAAGCCGCAGCCAGGCCGCGGACAGGCACACGCAGCCCTCGCCACGCCGGCACCTTCCATGTGTAAACGTCTGTCCTGACGGTTAACGAACTTAAATAAAGCAGGGGAATTGGAGAACTTATTCAAAACCATCGGCCTGTGAACCTTCTGAAGTCATCTGTGCCCTGAAGTCCACGTGAGATTTATTTGCCCATAAATCTCTGCGCTCCAACTACCAGCCCCAACCTCCTCTGGCGACGTTAGGCAATTGGCAGTTTAAAAAGACCGTCATCTCGAGAAGTTTATTATACCACACATGTACACAGGGAAATTAACAAGGCCCAAGAACTCTCCAAACATAAAAAATTAACATAAATTACATATTTTTATGTATATTCCCTGGAGAGGGAATAATTAATGTTGATATACAATGACACAGCACTAAACATGTACTGAGACACTACACATTATTGGTTAGGAAAGGCAGACCCAATCAAAACCTACGATGTTACCCTCCCCCGCCAAATCTTTGCATGTTCAGTGACAAAACACTCTCCGCTTTAGCAATCAACCTTACCCACCCCCTCAGTTTCAAGTCGAAACAGCACGCGCACGTGCTGCAGTTCTGTCTAGAGGGGGGATGGGATGCCCTGGTTTCCGGGGGCCTCAGCTCTGCGCTCCGACTACCGGTGCTCCCGCCCGTGACACCCCGGCCACACCCTCAGCTCCCGAGGTCAGCCAGCAGCCCCGGGGACAAAACCAGAGGCTGGAGGTGCCAGCTGGGGAACAAGCTCCCTGTCAGAGCCCACGCTCCGGTCGCTATCAGCAAGACACCCGAGAGCGCCCGAGCACGGGAAGGCTCACCACCACCGGTGGTGAGCCCGGCCAAGAGGCGGTTTTTGCTGCTGCTCAGGCCCTCGGAGAGGGGTCCCTGGAGTCCCCACGCTCAGTGCCAGGCCGAGACGGCCCGGGCACCACACGCAGAACTCAGCGTGGGGCCTGCTCATCCTTCTCGTGGGACTGAGGACCACCTATGGCTCGGTTCCTACCTGGCCTTGGGGGACTTCGCTCTTCTTGTCCCTGTCCATCATAGGGATAGGCTGAATCCCCAGCTTCTTCATCTCATCGCCCTGCAAGAGGGGAGGACAGTCGTGTGCTCTCAGCTCACCGACAGCTACACAGTCGGGGCACCCGGCGGTTCTTCCCGTCGCCTACAGGCTTTCTCTGAAACGAAGCTTGTTTTTGATGACTGACGCGGCACAAAGTACGAACAATGGTAACGTGTCATTACTTGGTCTTTATCCCGAGCCCCCCGCACTGAACGCCCAGAAACCCAGTTGAACCTCTGGGTTCCGCGTGCAGCAGAGAGAAGTCACAGTGAGGGGGACACAGTGAGGGGACAGTGGAGAGGAATGAGCAAAACACAGACGGTGTCAAGGCTTCTCCCCGCGTCTCTGAATGACCCCCCCTCGCGTTGGACTGGGTGCAGCTAGGCGCTGGGGGGCACTGACCCGGACCGTGCTGGTGAAGGGGCAGTGTAACCGGCCACACCTCACCGTCAGGGGTGGCGTTGCGGTGTTCGCTGGGGAGTTCCCGTGTTGCAGGCTCTGGGCCGAGTGCCCTGCACAGCTTGTGTCTCTTTATGTCTCACGAAACTCCGCATTCAAGCAGCGTTTCAGTGCACAGGGCCCCAGGTTCGGGTGGGTTACCTCGAACCACGGAATTCGATTCTACTTCCTCGCAATTCAGAAAGTAAATTAAGGAGCAAAACATGTATTTCGGATCACTTAGTTCCGTCAAGAAAAGGTGTCCAAAAACAAGCAATTTACATGTCCGGAGCGTCACAGACGGGCTGTGAGCTGCCTGGCTGGTCTAGCGACACAGCCTGTGGCACACAACAGCGATGCTCTCGAATTCCTAACTGCAGGTGCGCGCAGCCGTGACACCTGGGTCCCTCGGGACACTTGCTCGGGGCCTACCCCAAAGGAGACGGCAGCAGTGACTTCTGAGTGAGCGAGGACAAGACCCACTACTGAACAAGGGAAACTGCCATCGTCACTCGGTGAAGCCATCCCTGGGCTCTTCCCGGTGAGCTCGGAGAACTCGCACCCGCGTCGGGGTCGGGGCAGCGGTAAGCGGCCTCACGGTCTATCTGTGGGAATGCTAAGCTTGCCACGTGGCACCGATGGCAGTTTCTGAAATACCTTGGAACGTGAGCAACACACGGTTCCTCCATCTCCGATACACTTCTTCTCTCACTTCCCCACTTCTCCCTATCACCTAACTCACAAAGAAACCAAGGACGTACGTACCTCAGCCCAGAATTCCGCGTATATATCGTTTGCCGTCAACTTTGTCACTGGCCACAGCTTTGTCACGGAGCAAAGGTCGCAGGCGGTCATCATCAGGCCAATGACACGGTCCCTGGAACACAGGGACGCAGACCTGGTCAGCGCCTGCTGGTCACGCAGAGGCCCTGCAGGACTAGGACAAAGCCGTGTGGCATGGGGGCCGCGTGGCACGGTCCCATCCTGCGACCGCAGGCAGATGCCCTGGGGACACTCAGCATCCCTGATGTGACCAGAGCACCAGGTGCATTTGTGATGACGTGGCTTCCGAAGCACTTTGTGGTTCAGAGGAAGAACGTTTATTTCTGGATTTGGGCTTTTAAAGTGACAAGTGTTATCTGTTTGCTCAACAGGTAAATTCACTTAAACAGAAATAGTAACATGAAAAAAGCTCTTAACTCTGTTCACAAATAATTATTCCATGACATTAAAATCATTCAAACTCATTCGATCTATATTTACCAAAAAAACTGGCTAAATATTCTAGTAATCTTTATCTCATAAATATTCCATACCTCATAAATCTATGAAGCAATAAACATGTTAGTAACTAACTAGACTCTGTCAATCGCCTGGGACTCACTTTCTCTTTGGGGTCGGCTCCACAGGGAGGTTAGGTTGGAAAGACAGCGAACTAGGTATCATTTAGACTTCACTGGCAACATTACTTAGACAACACGATTGAACAGTACTTATTTTACTATCCACCAATAAGTAAATAAATTTACATTAAATACTTCTAATAAAGAAAGGTACTAATCTTTTACTCTTTAATGACAAATTAGTCACAACTTTTCCAGTTCTGTTTCTAAGTTGTTTAAAGTATTTTTCAAGTATTTAATGTCATGTCCTTCCTTTAATGTGCACTTAAGTCTAAATTAAGAAAAATCTTTGGAAGAAGTGGGACCAAGGATGTCTTTGAAGGGCACAGGTATTCCCTGGGATTCAGTCAAAATAAAATAATAAATGTAATGTAACTCGTATCTTTGGGTGCTGCTATGACCACAATTTCTGGAAAGTAAATGAAAGATGAGGATCATCTTAGCAGATACGGATGACACATTTCAACAGTTACAGTAACTCAACAGTATGATCATAGCTAAAAATTAGATAGTTAGTATTCAGATGGCTTAAGGAGTCCCAAGAGTTGGTCAAACTTATATAAAAAAATAAATTCAATTCAGTGGAAAAATGAGTTATTAAATAAGTGGTATTGATTCAACACATCAGGGAAAGATGGTTATACACATGAAACTGTAAATCCAAAAGAATTAAGCTCTGAAGACTGTATAGACTATAATTAAGCTCTAAGACTATATAAATACACAAAGAAAAATTTAAGTACTCTTCATATAACCTGAAAGACAAAGAAGGCCTTCTTTAGTAAAATAGAAAACAAGATTTGATTAAAAAAAATGACAGATGTTGCCTCATGAAATTAAATTTATTTGTATTCAAACGAAAATCTGGACAAGGGGAGCAAAAGAAAAAATAAACAGGACAACATCAAACTGAAAAGTTTCTGCACAGCAAAGAAAACCATCAACAAAATAAAAAGTTCAGGAAATGGGAGAACATACTCATACCTCTGATAGGGGTTAATATCCAAAATTTACAAAGAACTTATAAAACTCAACTCCAAAAAACCGAACAGTCCAATTAAAAATGGGCAAAGGACCCAACAGACACGTCTCCAAAGAGGACGCGCAGATGGCTAACAGACATATGAAGAGATGCTCAACATCGCTACCCATCGGAGAGATGCACATTAAAGCCACAGCGAGACATCACCTCACACCTGTCAGAGTGGCCGTCATCAGTAACTCAACAAAGAACAAGTGCTGGTGGGATGCAGACAAAGGGAGCCCTTGTGCACCGTGGGTGGGAGTGCAGACGGGCGCAGCCATGCTGGAAAGCAGTATGGGGATACCTCAAAAAATTAAAAATGGATCTGTTTTTCAATCCAGCAATCCCACTTCTGGGAAAACATCCAAAGGGACCCAAAACACTAATTCGAAAGAATACAGGCACCCCTATGTTCACTGCAGTGTTATTTGCAATCGCCAAAGTATGGCAGCAGCCCAAGTGTCCATCAGCAGAGGAACGGACAGAACTATGGGACATCTACACAACGGAGTTCTACTCGGCCATTAAAAAGAAAATTCACCCTTTGCAGCAGCAGGGATGGGCCTGGAGAACATTACGCTGAGTGAAGTAGGCCAGTCAGAGAAGGACAATACCATACAATCTCACTCCTGTGTGGAAAATAATGAACAGACCGAACTGAGACTCACCGACGGAGAGCAGAATGACGGCTAGGAGAGGG